>JAPDOI010001266.1:0-200786 GCA_029168955.1 Aplectana chamaeleonis
GACTACCTTGGCTTCCCGCTGAAATCTCGCCAAGTGTTGTGCTGGATCGACTTCTGCGGTGAGCGCAAGCTCTGCTAGGATATATTGAACGTCTAATCTTCCTGTTGGCGAGGTTTTCTTAAAGTGGAGCTACACACTAAGATAAAATTCGATTTTTACATCAAAATTGATTCTGCATAGCCGCATTTCGTTTGGAATGATTACACTTCCCCAAATCCACCTTTCCTGTCAGTATTAAGAGGCTGCTGGTGCCAAACATTGACGTCTGAGAGCTCGATCTATGCCAAAGATCAAACCAATCGTTCGCTATCCCTCCGGGATCGAACGATTGGTACCAGACCTGGGGGAATGAACACTGACTTAAACGTCGGCTGAAAGTCATTGTAATGGTGACAAAATGATTCTGAATGGAAAGCCAGAATGTGGGGGCTCACCTTCAAGTTATTATAATTAATCAATTCACGAATATAAAATGATATAATGACATCATTCTTTAATTGAAGAGAAAGCTCAACTCAGGCGATTCTCGGCCCGGAGTCGCACCGAATAGGAATCGGAAGCGCTGCCTGACGAGTTCGGCTCGTTCGCTCCAATCTCCGAAAGCTACTGCTGCCTGCTGTTCGGGCCAACCGGAATAAATCCTCCGGACGGGCGCAACAGCAGTGGCCCGGAAAGCACACAGAAAAGTGGCCCCGGACAGCAACAGGGTTTTAGCCGACTCGCAGATTGGAAAAAACGAGCCCGAATCTGCTTCAGGCGGCTCCGGGCCGATAATCGCCTGAGTGAGACACTGAATGTATACATTTTCGGAAAAACTTTGTAATATCGGCTTCTATCTATCGGGACTTCATGAAACTTTAGAAGCCTTTCTCCCTCATTTTAAGCGGTCGAAGTAAGGCTTATTGGAATTAGCATGTCGAATTTTCCTTATGGCCGTTATATTTTGCCATGACCGACCACGCTCCACTGCTTGCTCCTCCCGGAATCATATGAGATCCCATAGGCTATATGTTATCGGGCATCGCAACACACACCTGGTACACATTCTTCTAACTCCAGGGCTTGTTTTACTCACACTCCGATGTTTTAGAAAACTATGTCCTGGATGTTGTAGTTACAGCCTTGGGTATCAATAATCCGTATTTGAAACTCCTTTAAAGACAGTCCAAGCGCGTGAGTAAAATTTGATATTATGGTCCGTTCGCTGTGTGTAGCAACCCCGCCAAACGCGGAATCTCAACTCTTCGAAATAAGAGAGAAAATCGAGCAGCCATTCCCCCCCCGGCCCTCCAAATCAGCACCCATTGGCTCCGCTCACTTCGAAGTTTTTGGTCTCAATAGAGACGGAACGCGCTGATGGCTTCCAATCAAAATCGCAATCTATAGTCTTCCTTTTTGTAGTCAGTCTATTCTTTATAATGGAGTCTGGTCCAGTGCGATGATTGCGAATGACAAGGAAAAACAAGCCCGAGAGCAACTCGTCCACGAATTTCTTCATCGTCCGAATTCACAATTCTCGAGGAACATAATCTCCGTGCGTGGTGAGCCCTGGAGCGATTCTGGAAGACATCATTGTGATCAGCGCCGAGATTTCCCTCAAGATAAGCGGAATAAATCTGGAAACCGATTTTAAGGTTGGACTGTGCGCCTTTATTGCGTCAGAAATTTCAAAGAGGTTTCCCAAAAAGTGGGCATATTTATAGAAGAGAAAAAAAGGGGACGCAAAGGGCAATTTTTGAGGGGGGGTTCAGAAAAAATGGTTCCGGAGTTTAGGCTCAAAACTTTTTGGTAGGGGTTGCCTCTGGGTGCTGATTACAAATCTGAGGCCCAGTTGTCGATTTTTCTCAAAAATTTCCGCTCAATTGGCTCAAAACTTCCCAATGAGGAAAAATTGCTTGCGAAACGCGTCTTTTGACGATTCACCTGAATGGTGCGATGAAAAAAAACCCAAAACTTCTCCATAGGGCTTATTTGAGCTGCTTGATACAAATCCCTAGTGCAGGACTCCTTGTTGAGGAGAAGCGTCTGAGGAGAGTTGTGTCGGCAACTTCAAAGCGACCGACCGCGAACGAGAGTGGAGTGGCTATGGAGTTCGAGATGAAAGCTCCGGGAGTGAGAAAGAATCCGGAGGAAAGCCTACACGTTGTTACGCGAAAGGTATAGCCGGGAAGATGAAGAGAGATTTTGTCTCCTGTCCCTGAACACTACCAATGGAGTTGCAGTTGATGATGCGACGCTGCTCAATATAGGAAGGATTACTTCAGTTCACTACTGAATCGTCCAGCGCCACTTCAGTACCTGAGATCCCGCATGTTCGGTAGGAGAGCACATTACGATGCCACTGAGGAACCGCCGACTGAGTCTGAAGCGTTTTGGATTGTGTCCGGAAAATGAAGAACGGAAGGGCTGGTGGAGATGACAACATCACTGCTGGAAATGCTTTGAAAGCTCTTCCTCCGTCTTGGGGTTCCGTTGAATGACCAACATATGATCCGTGTCATATGGATGAGCGAAAGGATACCCGATTCTGAGGAGACATGCGATCATCGTAAAACTCTCTTCACAAGAAGCTATCCGTCACGGATCCTAAGAACTTTACAGAGGAATCTCTCTACTTCGTGTCATATGCGCAAGGTTTTAGAAGACGTATCATTCTCGAGCGAACTTATCAAACATCGTGAAGAAATTCGACCAGAGATGAGCGAAGCCGGTTTTTCGATCTGGAAGATCGACCATTTGACCAAGTGTTCGTCGTGAAGGAAGAGTAATTGAATTGTTGCAGCGGTATTTGGAAGTCTTTACTGCCTGATTTTTTCAGACTTGGGAAGCCGCATTCGACTCCCTCCTCATCGTGATCGATTGCCCAAATCGCTCTGGCGGAGGCGATGTAGCCCCGGAAAAAGTAGGCGTTCTGGTTAATCCGAGGACATAGCGAACAAAGGAACAACAGCAGCAATTCGAACACCTGTCGAATTTACGTCAGCTTTTGAGGTGAAAACAGGTGTTTGGCAAGGAGCTGTAGCAGGACCTTTCCGATTCAACTCCGCCGTTGATGACCCCCTCCAGGGGAGACATCACACCTTCTCATACCTTACGCCGTAGCCTGATCAAAGTTTACTATCATTGGATTTTTTCGTAGTTTTCTCAGTATGAGATGGTAAATTTTAAATAGTTATGAAAAATTCGAAACGGTTATGAAGCAGTTGTGAAACAGGGATTTTTTGAAGAATTCTATGAAAAATTTGTTTTTGATCAGTGGAAATAAAAATATTGGGTTGGGGACTAAGTTCCCGCGCTTTCTTGTTTCGATTTTTTCCTCATTTTCTGTTTTGTTCGGTTGACAAGTGAGATCACTTTAGCGTAGTTAAAGGGTACCAAAATGAGGTTTATAGCAAAAATGTCCAAGTTACGAATAGTAAAAACTGTGAGCCACCCCGGCCTAACCCTACATATAAAGGAGTTATGCGCTTAGAAGTACGATAAAAGTCTAAATTACCGAAAACAGACCTCATATATGTGTTCAGCGCCTCTAAATGCCCCCTAAACGCAGTTAGGGCAAGGAAGGAAATCTCGACTTTCCGACCCTGGAAATGAGGTTAAAAATGAGATCTGTGGTGCTTAAGGAGTTGAAAAAATTCGCCAAAAACTGCTCGTGGGAATTTTTTGGGGTAATGGACATAAACATGAGGTCCGTTTTTGATTTTCTGTGCCATTGAGGTGAGTTATGGTGAGCAAAATACCATTATAACAACTGTAGGACGGCTACCGATCGTTTCGAGCTTCCAACTTTTACAAACATAGAATTAGGTCGAAGTCACTCACAGCTTTTACTACTCATAGCATGGGTATTCTCGCCATGTACTTCATTTTTCAAGCCTCCGACTACGCTTGGAGCTGGTTTCCCTAAGTAAGTGTAACTTCAGGAGCTTCCCTTGAAATTCAGAAACATATTTAGCTCTCAAATCAAGGTTTCTCTGGCTGCCAGTGGACACACCACCAGCTTGTGGTAGTTGGGCGAGCTGGTCACCGCCACCCGGCCATGCTTGTCCGGAGTTGGGTAGCCTGTGGTGGTAGGCCAACGTTCAATGGGTGTGGAGTCTGCTGGTCTCCTGGTTCTGCCTCTGGACTTCCGTCCCAAACATTTCAAACCTGTGTTCCGTCTCCAAATATTTCAAATCAAGTACCCGCCGCTGTAAGGAACGGGTTTGACGATGATAGCCCTTACTGTCACATTGTCGTTCACTGGCTATCTCTCGATCGTTGTGGAAACTACTGACCAGGAGATGTGCGTAATAGAAATTTTGCACCTGTAATTCGTTAGTCGTCTGACCGGCCAAAACCCTCGTTAGCCGTTAAAAATCTTTGACGTTGAGAACAAGCACAGCTGAGGCAGAAAACTCCTCATGAATAAGAAAAAAGGAAGGCATGAAGAAATGTGTTTTCCGAAACATTCATGGCCATTACAGACGCATATCATCCCTTTGTTAGAGAACCTAGTTCAAACTGGGCAAGCTCTGTATACACATAAACTAAAAATATCTCCTTAACCACTCGGACATCGCTGCACGAATCCCTAAATGCTCCAGAGTGTGTGTTTATCCCGATTTTGGTCACTTTTTTTCGGTAGAGAAAAGATACGATGGGAAACCGAGACAATCTAGAATTCTGTTTTTGTCAATGCAAAATTTAAGCCATGTGTATTAAAAGCTATATGAGATGCTATTTGGAGATCTACCCGGATGGTGACAACAGCGGAGAATCGCACCGACTCTGCACGAATTGTTCTTTGCTCACCGTCGCTAGCCGAGCGCTTACGTGGTTCAGAGAGCTTGTTCCCATAATGGAGAAGGTCGGAAGAAATTAGCAGTGAAAAATTTCACTCCTGTAGAGGTCAAGGCACCTCTTTATAGAAAACCCATATCTCGGGAATTTATGACTGAAAATCGAGAACGGACCACTTTACTATCTCAATCATCGGATACAGTTCCTGTAGTTGTGGCCTGCAGGCACCGCTCCATATTAGTCCTTCTTCTGCAAAATAACTCTTCCACTGGAGCCGGTCAGTGCGCAGAACCGGCTCCAGTGGAGCTCTACCATAAAGTAACGCGACCGACACGAAGTCGCGCATAAGTGCTGCGCCTAACCTTGCGCAACGTTCTGATGTGGGGTTTTTATTATGGGGTTCCAGAACTTTGCGAAGCACTGTCAGTAGGTATAATAAATACTGGAGGCTATGGTGCTATCTTTGGTTAACCATTCTAACTAGAACAACCAACAGGACAATATGTATCCAATTAGAGTGTTGCCCGAATATTCGTTTATATTCGAATAAAATTCAAATATCTGAATATTCCGGAATATTTCGAATATTCGAATATTTAAAAGAAGTGGGATTATTCGGGTTATTCGAATACTCGAATATTCAAGAAAAGTGGAATATTCGTTTTATTCGAATAGTCGAATATTCAAAGAAGTGGAATATTTTCGGTTTATTCGAATATTCCGAATATTCAGCAAGAATACTTTTGAATATTCGATAAGGTCGTGCAAACCATATTGTACACCTGATTTTACATTTCAAACATCTTAGAGTAATGAATCTGTAATTTCTAGCAATTTTTCAGCATCTCATAAATATATCGTTATAGCAAATATGTACACTACTGTACAGTATTCTGCCACACAGGGGCCTGGCTGCGCCGGCATCTTGAGCTTTAAGACAAATAAACCTGGAAATCCGTTGTAGCACTCCATGTGAGATTGAGTACAGAAGTTCTCGCGCGTGTTTCTCGTTCCTAGAATCGTCTTCCCTTGCAAAGTGCTGTGCTTTATCCACTGGGTCAAATTCCGGTCCGCAATTGCGTCTCGACACGCTTTGCGCAGCGCGCTTTTGAGTCGGAAGAGTTTCCAGCGCCGCAGCCGGGCCGGGATCTGTTGACTCTATGTGGGTTTGTAGAGACTGGAAACTAAAACAAAAATTGAAGAAAACTGCTTAAGAAAGCCATATCGAGTTGGCTTTGGAGCTGGAAACTCGATTGACTCGAGGCGCGCGTGCGGCCGCAAAGCATGTCGAGACGCACCATTGCGGACCAGGAATTTGACCCAGATAAGCACAGCACAGCGGCTGCTGCTGGCGTCCGGCTGAGCAGGCCCATAAGCTGGTTTCGGCGACAACACTCAAAGAAATTACAAAAGCATTCCAAGCATGCAAACAGTGTTAACCTCCTTTTCTGTGCAGTGACACACCAGTCCTTCTTCAGTTTTATGGAGGTCGTGACGTGGTAGTTCATTTATATTCATTTCTGTCATGATAAGGACAACCGCTGTTTGAGATTTAGTAAGCGCACCCCATATGACAAACCGACACTCCCGGGGCTACTGCTACTTCTATTGCCTAATGAAGCAGGGGTGCGTTTCAAGAACGTTCCCGTGGCGAAACACGTCCATGGAAACGGTAGAGCCACTCGCCGCGTGGGAGGCAATTTACAGTTATAACTCATGTAGCCAAGGGAAGCAAATTTGTCCATGAAACGGCTATTTTTTCCTCCCAAAGCGTCAATGTGGAACATTCTTGGAACGCACCCCAGAATGATGTTTGCGTTTTCTGGATGCAGATTTTTGATTAACTCTCTTATTTCAGAATTATATATAAACCCGATTTGTGGGATAAGTTAAAAGTGCGAATAAACAACTAAAGCAGTTGAAATGAGTTTCTATGGGGGAGGGACGTGAGGAAAGAGGAGTCTCACGCTCTCCCTTTGGATGAAACGCACAAAATGATTTTGGTGTCCTGCGCTCACCCACTTCCGGTTCCACACACTTTCAACGGCGTTCTGCGCACTCCGACTTGGGTCCCTCACATTTCATACGGCGCTTGGCTCCACGTGGATCCTGCACACGTTCAACGGCGTCCCGCACGCGACTGCCACTTGGGAAATCCCGCACAGCTTTTATGGTGCCCGGCGCACTCCCACTTGGTCTCCAACACACACTTTCTGGGGCGTCCTCTACACTTCTCAGCTTCTGGGTCCTGCACGCTTTCTATGGCGTCTGGCCTGCACTCCCACTCAGGGTCTCTGCAGGTAATAACTTTCAACGGCGTTTCTGGCGCACTCCCACTTGGGTCTTGAACACTTTCTACGGCACGTCTCGGCGGACGCCCCTCGGGTCCCCTCACACTTTCTATGGCGGTCTGGCGCACTCCCCACTTAGGTCCGGGCACACTATCTTCGCGATGAGTACTGCAGAAGCGGTTGTCCGCCAGTGCGAACCGGATTTTGCTCAGATAAGGACAGTAAGGTTGCTCCAGCAAACGATTTACAGAGCGTTACATACTTAAGCGAATTGATAGCCGCCCGCTGGTTTTGATGTTTAAAAACCCTTATCCGCGTCCGGGAGGTCAAGAGTACTAAGGCTTCTGTAGTCATTTTGTTTCAATTCTGAGTAACACTTAGCAAACTCTCGAAATTTTTTTCTACATCCACATTTCGAATGACAAAATTCAACTTCTTTTAAACGATAATTTACGCAATAGAGCGTTGCCCGAGTATTCGTTTATTCGAATATGTTCGAAAAATATTCGAATAATTCGAATATTCGAATATTCAAAGAAGTGGATTATTCGGTTTATTCGAATAATCGAATATTCAAAGAAGTGGAATATTCGTTTATTCGAATAATTGAAAAATCAAAGAAGTGGATTATTCGGTTTATTCGTTTATTCGAATATTCAAGAAAAATTATTCGTTCCAACACTCTAGTATCAATCCTGGTGAAATCCCTGGGTTGGAGCGCGATTTGAATTATAATTGACTTTCTAACAAATTTTGGGATTGCTTACGAAAATATATTTATTTTCGTTAGTCGTTAGTCGTAACATCCAAAAAGCCCGTTAGTCGTTAAATTCGTTAGTCGTTAGTCGCAATTACGCACATCCCTGACATGCCCAGGATTCGAACCTCGAACCTTATCGTTACAGTTCAGTCCACATACCACTCTGCCATACTGCACATATGGGATAGCAGACACTCATTTGTCTGAAAACCATTATTGGCCAACTATTCACAAAACTCCAGCTCATTGAAAAAAAACCACACTCTTTGTATATGAGCCTCTGGGGCTGACTTCAAATAGCCAAACTTGGCCCAAGACCCCTGTATCACATTTTACACATGATTCGGCTTCTTCGGGCGAAACTTCCCTTGATATACGATCCGCGGTATCAGTCCCACAGTCAACTAATTTTGACCTAGAATTTATCAAAATCAGTGCGATTGAACCGAAGTCAGCTCGAATTTGAGAGAAATCGTTCAGCATTAAATACTCAGACTTCAACAAGATCGAGAAAATTAAGGCCCTAGTTATACACTGGCGGGACGCTGCGGAAAAATAGTGCAAGACAACTATCACTTATATGCGCCCTAACTGTGCTCAGGCATGTCAAAAGGAACAGTGGTCGCAGAAAACGCGCCGGAAGGCCGCACAGAGCAGTTATACACGCCGCGGCACCGTATACTGTATCCTTGCAGGGATTCGCCCTGTTGGAAATCGGCCAATTTCCACCAGCTGATTATTTCAGATTTAAAATTGTTAAAACATTACCAAAACGACATAACGAGCACTGTTAATGACGAGAGGAATTCGATTATTAGTGATATTCTGCAATTAAAAGTGTCACAAAAGCGAAAAAACCGGATGAAATACCATTAGAAACGTCTGAATTTTTCGTCTGCAGTATTGCAGGTCAAAGACGCAACATTGCAGCAGACGAGACCTCGATTCACGCAGCAAGCGGCGGCAATGTCATGGCGAGACGTTTTCATTCCGCTGGTGTCTAACTAGGGCCTAAGCTTAAAGGCAGTGTTCACGATGAAAATTGTTTTTCTGTTTTCCCGCCTATCTTGAAAACGGCCCCACGCTGATTCCAATGATGTCTCTGAAATCGTACAAGACCTTCTGGGAATGGAGTTATGGCCCCTCAAAAATTGAGCTAGGGAAAATGGTGGACGAGTTGTCCGAGGCTTGTAACTTGCGTCTTTTGCAGCCGATCTATGCGAGCTGACATGAGTAAAGAGAGAAGTTGAGAATGAAGGGAAGAACGGGGCTATTGCTCGGAAACCATCTCTCGTCTCACGATTTCAAGCTTTCATTTGTTTACGTCGGTGGGCGTGTGATGCGCTTTTGAGGTTTGCCTTGCGCTCGAAATGGCAACTTCAGGCTCTTTTGGAGCTTTTCCTGGCTCGTTTTCATGCGTTCTTTCGACGTCAACGTTACATTGTGCCCCTCCACTACCCATTCCTAGTGGAAACTGAAACACATTTTTTATCGTGAACACTGCCTTTAAAAATGCCGGAAATGCAGAGATTGACTTTTTTTGTGAATTTTTGAAAGATTTGGCGAGGAAAACCAAAAAACGAATTCAGCGTTTTTTTTTCCTGGAAGTCTGTCATTTGTACAATATTGGTGAGTGCCAATCATATTGCAGCAGAGGCCCGGAAGCAACAGCAGGGGCCCGGACAGCAACAGGAGCGGATCAGCAGATTGTGAGAACGAGCCGAACTCTCAGGCGGCTTGGGCTGAGAACCGCCAGAGTGGAGGCTATCAGATATTTACTAGCTTACTTATAGACAAAAATGGAATGAAAGTTGATGAATTTTGACTAAAAAGTAACGAAATTAACTAAATGTTCACCGAAACTTAGCAGAAAATTCAATTTCGGTAAAGAAAATGATCATTTGAGACACAAAAACGGGTTTCGATCAGTTTTGAAACGTATCTCATCAACTTTTCAATTGCTAACACCGTAACTATCACTTCGACATTGAACTTTTTGATTGAGTCCAATACGACATTCTCAGCTATTCACATAGATTTCTCGATGCTGAGCTCACATTTTCCCGAACTGGTTCGCAATGCAGATATTTCCACACAAATTCGACAATTTTTTTTACCAACGCTTTTCTGCAAATCAAACTAAGTGAAGAAATGCAAGAATGATTTATATTCAACAGCATAACTATTCAGAAATAATATCACATGGTGGTTTTCCTCTCGCCCGGGAACGTTTTCTTGTTATTGGAACTGGGCCATTTAGTTCCTTGGCAGCGGAAGAATCCTCTTGTGTTCTGAACCCGCTTGATGCTTGTCAAAAAATCTGAATAATTAAACATTCTTACAAATATATTCGGGAATGAAACTGGAAAACCCATAAAAATTGACGAACATTTAGTAAGTAGCCGGGCAAATTCATCAAATCTGGAACTCTCACTAGATAATGAATATACTAAACATAATTAGCGATTTCGTCCTGAATGGAGTTCGGCAGTAATAGTTTCAATCATTTCTGAAATTCCCAGGAATATTAATTACTGGTCATTTCTCGATCCACCTTGGTGTATTGAGGGGAAATTCATACCTTCTGGTATCTCACTCAATTCTATTGCTCTTGTGCTGCTGTCGTATGGCTTGTTGCTGTTGGCCTGTCGTTGCAATGCGTATTGCTGCGGTGTTGTCAATGTCCTGCTGTTCTGTTGTCTTAGCGTTGCTATTAAGCTGTTGTATTGCTGGGTCGCTGATGTACATATTTCTGTTACGTCATGGTATTGTATTTTGCTATTATGGTGCTAATGTGGTTGACGTTGTCATGCAGTTCTTTTGTTGTTGTGCTGCTGTTGTGTTGTAGTAGTATTGTTTTTGATATTACACAGTTACTGTGTTGCTAATGTGCCACTATCGTGTTGCCGTTCTATTGCAGTTGTACTGCTGTTGTGGTGTTGTACATAGTATTGTTATAGAGTTGTGTAGCATAGCTGAAATGTGTCTGTTGTTATTGATGGTGCACCGCTGCTGTGTATCTGTTGTGTCAGCGTTAGGTTTCTACTGTGTTGTTACTATGTTGCTATTTTATAACGCGCTGCTGCTGTCCTGACGTTTTTTGTCGCAGTGTTCTCATTGGGCTGTTGTATTGCAGCACAGCTGTTCTGTTGTGTTGCTATTAGGTCCCGGCTGTGTTGCTACTGCGTTGCTGTTCTATTTCTGGTGTGCCATTACATTGCATTTTGCTATTAAGATGCAACCAAGGTAGGCGTTACATTGCAATTCTTTCGCAGTTGTGTTGACGTTATTTTTGTAGTATTGCTAAAGATATTGCACTGCTGCAGCGTTGCTGTTGTGTTGCCGTTGTATTGCTTTTGTGTTGCTGTTGTACAGCTGTTGTGGCGCTATTGTATGGTTGTTGAGTTGTGTTGCATTGCTGTTGTGTTGATGCTGTAATTAATGATGTACTGCTGCTGTGTAGCTGTTGTGTTAGCTTTGTTTTGCTGTTGTGTTGCCGTTCTACTGCCGTTGTATTGTTATTGAACTGTGCTGCGCTGTTGTTGTGTTTCTGCTGTTATTGATGTTGCACTGTTGTTGTGCCAACGGTATAATGCTGTTGTGTTACCGTACTATTAATGTTGTACTGCTCTTGTG
Organism: Aplectana chamaeleonis; assembly: GCA_029168955.1. Lineage (NCBI taxonomy): Eukaryota > Metazoa > Nematoda > Chromadorea > Rhabditida > Cosmocercidae > Aplectana > Aplectana chamaeleonis. Next base: position 11,470 of record JAPDOI010001266.1, read on the forward strand.
GTGCTGTTGTATGGCCCTTGAGTTGCTTTTCTACTGCTGGTGTTGTGCTGTTGTAATGTTACTGAGATCTACATTGCTGTTGCGTTCCTGTTGTTATTGATGTTGCACTGCTGCTATGTGGCTATTGCGCCAGCGTTATTGCTGTTGTGTTGCTATTCTACAGCTGTGGTATTAGTGTTGTACAGCGGTTGTCGTGCGGTACTTTAGTGTTGCTATAATGTTGCTGTTGTATTCCTCTTATAGTACCCTTGCTTTGCTCTTTTGTTGCTGCTATACTGCTAGTGTGGTGCTGTTGCATTGTTACTGAGCTCTGCTGCATCGCTGCTGTGTCGCTGTTGTTGTTGATGTTGCACAGCTGTTGTGCCAGCCTTTTTGCAATTTTGTCGCTGTTGTGCTGCTGTTGTGTTGCTGTTCTACTGCTGTGAGCGGTGCTTTTGTATCGCGCTTGTGTTGTTGTTGCATTCCTGTTGTGATGCCATTGCATTAATATTAAGCTGCTGTTGTCTTTTTGATTGTAGCGCTGTTTTGGTGCTATTGTATCGTTACTGTGTTACCATTGTATTGCACTTGTGTTACTGTTGTGTCAGCGTTGTTTTAATTGTATTGTTTTAGATGTTGCACTGCTGCTGTGTTGCTGTTGTGTCGCTGTCGTGATATCGTTCTGTTGCTGTTGCATTGATGTTGTGATGCTATTGTATCGCTAGTGTTACAGTTGTATCGCTCTTGCATTGCTGTTGTACCGCTCTTGTACTGCAACCAAGCAAATTTTCTCCACTCGCGAAAACTGGAAGGTCGACATAAATTCGAGATCTTGCCATCCCACGAACCACTTCCCGTGGACAACCAAGATAAGGCGTTGTGCCCCTGTCTTTCAGAAAGTTCTGCCTAGTTACGTCGAAATCTGCAGGATCAGCGTTCTACCTATAGAGTATTTACGAAGTGAATCGGCGTGCAACACTCAGATTTTTTGCGGGGGACTGTTGATCTTTCGGGACGATTCACAGATTTCGCAAGAAAAGTTTCTTTAATTTTTTTCGAGCATTTTCTAGTTTGCTGAACCCATAAAAACCTGTGTAAAAGCACTGGTCTAGAAAAACTATTACTTTATGGAGAAACTATCAAACCAACTTGGCAAGACTCGCCCGAGTAGGTGGTAGATACTCTTAACCAGAGCCTGAATAAATAATGTAAAATTTATATGTAGTTACCTCGAAAATCCGCCGACATTTGACGAGGTCATGGATAATAAGGTTGTCCTGACGAACCGAAAAATGGCGAATATCCAGAAAAATCCGCCACACCTGAGACTTTGCTCACCTGCAGCGAATGAGGTTTGAGACAAGTGTCAGGCGAGATGGACTATTTCCGATAGGATTCGGGGCTGGAAGGAAGACGAATGGAGGGGGACTGGGAGGATGAGGTGGAGGACGAGGGGGAGGGAGTGGTGGAATATACAGCCAAAAGCAGGAATATATGTGGTAGGCAGATTCACGCGCCATTTTCAGATCGGCAACAGACGTGAGAATATGATTATGCCGGTCCCACGACGATCAGATGCCGCAGGAAGAGAAGACTCGATTCGTACGATGGTCGAAGACACTGAAATTGTTCAATAAACAATTCAATACTAACATACTTGAGTTTTTTTTTCAAGAATCATCGCCCCGCTTTAGCCCAGCTTGAACCGAGGAACAGATAGCCGCCCGGGACGGTCATATGTTCCTCCGCCAAGCACTGAAATAAAGCATTCGGCTCCACTCTCAGAGCCGGTATTCTGTGCCGTGGTCAGTATTCTGTTCCCCAATAGGACTCTTATAAAACATGTTCAGTAGAATGAAAGTTTTTGCCAAATTCGAACCGCGCTCTGAATAATTCGAACATTTTCTTCTGAAAAAAGTTGACAAGAAAAAAGTATACGGTTCTTAGCGCAACACCCAGTTTATTTCAGAGTGACAATCGAGGACGGTCATCTGTTCCTCGATTGCAGATGATAAGATTCCACGCGGCTGATCACAGTGATATCCCCAAATTCTCCGGAATGCTACAAAAAGGGTCACGTTCCGTAAAAAATCGCCAAAAACTAAATTGCGGAAAATTGGCGTACGAGTTGTCTTGGGCTAGTTTCGACAAAAAAGACGAGTTGTCTTAAGTCTGTCTTTTGGGTACAGTGGGGCGTGGCCATTGGTTTTTCCTGTTTCTCGCTGATTACGATGAAATTGAGACATCGCTCTTGGCAGGTGGTATGTACATATATAGACGAGCTAATAAATAAGTGTGTAAATTTTGGAAAACTTTTATAAACTCCGCCCCTTCCCCAACGCATATGTGCCTCTTCGGTCAGTAAATATGATATTTTCAACCAAATTCATGAACAGAAATAATATTTTAATACACTACTTTACTGTTTTCAGTGCCAGAAATCCAGAAATGCTATCGAAAATCATATTCAACAGCTCTCAAGCGTAGATTAAAGCCATGAGAAAGACCAAAATGAATTTAAAAAATTAAAATGAACCTGGATGGTTGGTGGCACGAATAAATTAAAAATATATTAAAAAACTATTTGACGTCGGAAAAGTGAATTCTATAAAAAAAATGAAGAGTCCATTCAAACAAAAATTTTAACCTTGAAACTGAAATTCATCTGGTTTTTATGAAAACTCGGTTCATTTCGACTTCTATAAAAATTTATCAAATAGTAGTAGTCATAGACCAAATGTTGTATCTCTTTCAGGCTATTAAAACCTAATTATAGCATCAAAACGACAGAAGTCTTTAAGGCGATACAATAAAATTTCGAGCACAGAAGAGCGAAAATGCACATTCCGCCTTTCGATCAATCGCTAAAAACGCCGTAGAATGCGGAAAAGTGGTCTCGAAAGGCATGAAAACTACTTGATCGAGTTTTTTTTTCACGAATTTTTGGCGCTCCGCAAATCAAAAATCGTATTCCTGCTTCTTGTCAATGTAAGAACACTAGAAGCGTCTTCATAGGGAAATCCAATGCCGTCTCGAAACTCGAGTTCCGATTTCCGTACATTCATGAGCACACATTTTGAACTTCCTTGTAACTTCCCGGAAGAATTCTAAGAGTGTTCGAAAAAACTCTCAGATCCGGCTCAAAACTTCTATCTAAGACTTGTTTTGGGTGCTGATGGGTTACTGTAGGTTACGGTAGGCGTAATGCCTTTCATTAGATGCAACATATTCCACCTTAACGTTCCGGAAATCGACACACGGGACAGGGGTGTGCATTAATGGGGAGTATCTTTTTTCGTTGAGCACTAATCGTTAATTTTCCGAAGAAGAACCGCGTCAAACCGTTAATGCGTTAACACGATAATTTCGCATTTTGCTAAAAAACCTAAAAAAAACGTTGCCTGACCACAGCAAAAATCAGTAAATCAGCATAGGTCCCATATCAATCAATGCCATAATTCCACTCTAATTAAAAAAAGTGAATTAAGATGCTTTCGAAACCTTTTCCTTAACGGCATCGTTCACGATGGATTTCGCTTCCGAGATTTCCATAAACAATTAGAGCTCTTGCACCCTTTATCACAACTACGTTGAAAAAACCGCGAAAAAAAAAACCACTCAAAACCCCTTTTCCGGACCGAAAATATCTCAGTTGACTCTTGGGAAAGGGAGAGTCGATCATTAGAGATCGTTGTTTTGACCAACGATCTCGCGATCAAATGAAATTTATCTTTCTTTCGAGTGATTTGTGGAGAAGAAAATTTTAATCGATGTGTGTAGACAAGTCATTCTTCACGTATTCGTATAGCATATTCCATCAACTTCTCCTCAGTTGTTCTGTATCAATGCTTGATCAGTTTCTTATATGATGGCTGGCAGCAAATTGTGCCAGATGACTGACGGAGGGCCGGCCTCTTTTGACGGAATTTGAGATATTCGACCTCATTTATCTTCACAACAAGGCGTTTTTAACCCAACAAACTCTATCTGCGTTCTTAGGTGGGCCCAGAGTCTCATTTAAACCGAAAAAACAGAGTGGTTTTCTGCGCGTACGATGTCTTTAAGCGTTAGACGTCAATTTTCGAAAAAAAAATCGCGATAACCGCTGATGCGTTAACACGACAACGCTATAACGCAATATGGACCTTAAACTCGTGTTCGGCATCCACAGGAAATTTTCGAGCAAAATCTGAGAGTTTAACCAAACTACCGTATACCCACCGTAACCTGCCGTAATTTATCGAAAATCGCTAATCGAACGTCAAATTCATTTTCACCACTATCCCATATAGCCCGCACAGAAAAGTTTTGAGCCGAATCTATGAAGGGATTTCGGAAATCGTAAACAGTCGCGTTTGACAGACAAACATTAAAAAAAAGGAAAATTTGAATTCTACTTCAAGAAATGGTCCTATAGACGTAAAATCCATTTCAAATGTCGACTTTGTCCAAATATTCGTATCTTGCCAGCTCAAAAATATGCTAAACGCCTACCCCATAAAAACAATTTTGAAAAAAATCTTTGCAGGACTTGATCTAAATATTCGAAGATTTCTTAGATTTCATGAAGAAAAATGATAAAAACTATCAAAATACCATACCTTCAGTTGAAAGAAGCTGTGCGTCGTCCGCCAGCCGGCTTATGCCTTCTAACCAAACATGACTGGAGGGTAGGCAGGCGGCAGCCGAAGTGGAAACAGAACACCACCGTGACTGTTTCGGATTTCAGCCATCGAATACGCATGAGAGGGAGAGATATAGGGGCAGATACGGAGACAGTCAGCCAGCCAGCGGACCACCCACAGAGTCAGCGCCATCCAGCTAGCAGCGGCAGCAGCAGAGCAAACAGAAAAGGCAAGAGGCCAGCCACGTATGTGCGTGTGTGGGAGGGAGACGCTCCGGATTCGTCCACGTAGTTCCAACTTGGAGATGGGGTTCTGATGCCGACGCGGAGGCGGACGGACGCTGCTGACTGCTGCGGTTGCGGTCACGGCGGCAGCAATTACCGCGCGCCGCAGCAATTTCGCGACTAGGTTTACGAGGAGTTCATTGGATGCCAATTAGAGCGCGAATGGGCCGCGCTGGCCCCGGCTGGCTGTGTATGACTGGTCGAGCCATATTGGATGAATGAATGACTGCAACTGGATGCAGATTCAGTTGGAAATCATCAGCCCTGCGCAAATTTCGCTGCGAAATTTGACCCAAAATCAAAAGTAGTTCATTTTTCATTGTTTTTGCGCCGATGAGCCCAAAAAGTAGCTGAAAATAGTGGAAAGGCCCCATTAAACCCTCAATTTATAAAAAAATCTCTCAGATATCCCAAATCATTCAACAAAGGCCACTACACCTGATTTTTGTCCTTCGGCGCACTGGAATTTCAAAAGTCGCACAAGGGTCTATCTTCTTCTTTGCAGCCGCTTTCGCGGAGGGGTTGACGTCGGTTTGCACGGAGGTGGTCTTCTTTCCTCCACACTGCCACGGCACGAACGTACGACATCTCGGCAGCCTCTAAGGGTCAAAAGGGTCTATGCTTCAAACTTCCTACTAGACCTGTTTTTCGCATACCTGATATTTCAGAAAACCAAGTTTTGGTTGTTGTAGGTGATAGTCCTGTGTGTCAATAATCCGTGTTCAATATTTATAACTCGGGCTATTTTCAACCCCAAGCCGCCTGAAAATTCTGCTTAACCTCCCAATCTGTGGGCCCGCTCCTGTTGCCGTCGGGGCCACTGCTCCAAATCGCAGAGGCCCTCGGATTGGGAGAACGAGTCGAACTGTCAAGCTGCTTGGGATCGAGAATCGTCTGAGGATTCCTCACTAGGAACTGATCCCAGCGCAAACTGGAGTTTCAAAAAAATCTGTTGAGTGTTGTGAGGAAGGCTCAAAGAAACAATTCAAAGTTTGGTAAATTTCCTTAATGCACATGGGTAGATCGAGAACAGCTGAAATTGCTATTTTTTGAATTTCAGAATTTCGACCACATTCAGCCCAAACTTCTCCCAAGGAAGCTAATTTTGGGCGCTGAACACAAATACAAGGTCCATTTTCAGCATTTCCAAATATTACGGTGGGTAACTGTAACCAAATGATACTCTTCCTACTGCAACTTACAGAAATCTTCTGATAAACTGAAAATGGACCCTGTATTCGGGTTCAGCGCCCCAAATGGCCCCCGGGATAAAGTTTGGGCCAAAAAATGTTAAAATTTCTAAAATCCAGAAAAATTGCATTTTTTTTCAAATTTTGATCTACTCATGAGCATTAAGGAAATTCACCAAACTTTGGATTCTTTCTTTTTACCCCCCTCCCAACAGTCATAAGACCATTTTTCAAAAGCCACTTGGCGCAACGGGGGTCGCAAAAATATTGGAAAATTTTCGGATAAACAAAAACTGGGGGGGCTTGCAAAACTTTTGGAGAAAATGGGAATTTTCTCCAAACCATTTGGTAAGGTAAAATGTCTCATATAACCTACAAGTTTCAAATTTATCCAAATTTGCCACTGAAAGAAAAGCTAAAGCATGTTTTCATCTCGAGAGGGGATCGTTAAAAAAATCAATTTTTTCGAAAGATTCGGTCAAAAGAAGGAGGGGGGTCGTAGCTCTGCCAAAATTTGGCGCAACGATCCGCTCAACCCTGCTACCCAGAAATTCACAGAGAATGGAAATTTCATCGATTTGCAATAAGAAGAATGTCAAATTCTGTACGAATGAGACTGTCCACCCACGCGGTCGGCATGCGTATCGAACAGCCGTCGCAAAGGTTTTTTATTTCACTTGAGAATCGATGCTTGACAGGCACGCCGACCGCATAGGCGGAAGATCTCATTCGGACAGACTTTAATCAAAAGAAGATTTTCAAGATGCTCAACGAAAATTGTTTCAGATTAGGCGCAAAACCTTTTTCTAATAGTAGTTTTGAGCGCAGATTACAACTATGAAATGCATTTAGTAATTTTTTTTCAGATTTCGACCGATTCGGTCCAAAGATATCTCATTTTGGAAATTCAGATACGGTATTAGCCAAAAATTCATTCAGCCGGTGATATGGTTAAAAAATCCACGAAAAAATTAAAAATCTATTGTTCTGATCACTCTAAAAAATCATTTTTGTTTTTCGAAATTAGGAAAATCCGAATTAATCACTTCTGCAATGAAGCTAGTCAAAAAAAGAAATAATGTTACTTTACCAAAAAAAGCAGACAATCCAAATTTTCGTCTAAATCAAATCATTCAATAAAAGTAAAAATCCAAATAGTCGAAAAAATTACCCGCTCAATAATTTAGAGAAAGAAATCCATGAAATCCCAAATTCGGCCCCGAACCTGTTGACCGCATTCTTCAGGATGTCCTATATAATATTCAAAAATAGACAATACCGCAAAATCATTTCATAATGGGAATTTCCTACATTAAAAAAACAGAGAATTGAACTGTGACCCATTTTCAAGAGAAAAAAAAATTGTATTCGTATTTATCCCAAATTTCTAATATTTTTTTTAGGAAATAGTCATCTTTTTGATTTTTAAATTTAAATTTTAATTTTTTTAAGCTGATTCTTCATGAAATAAACTTCTTTATAACTTTTCTATTCACTTATTTTCACTTTTTCCAACTAAAAAAATAAATGATACTCTTTTTTTCTGCTTTTCCTTCTCAACTATCCTTTGCAATATCTTATTCGGAAACTTCGATCAACTATAGAATGTTACCCAAACCTCCAATTTTTTCCGAAAATTTTTTTCTGCGACAGTACAGAATGATCATGGCGCGCGCGCCCACACGTTGCGAAACATAATCGGGATAATCCGGGAGCATCGCCCATCAATATGACCCTTTCCCCCCATCGCGCGGCGGATAATCCCCCTCCCTACCCCAAGACGGCTCTCACACCCACAAATGGACACGAAAATCTAAACCTAGTTGGGCATGATGTGATAGAATTCCATACCCACAGGATTCTAGTTAGTCCCAGGGTGGCATTTGATAAGCTCCAGCCGGCTAAGCATCATTGTGATCTTAGAGATCGCTAAATCTGCAACTAACTTGCACTTGATGTCCATATAACTTGCACCTAAAACGCAAGTTAGGCCCAGGTATAGACCACACTTTCGAAAATCCGGAAGTTTGAACTTTTCCATACAAAACTTCTTGATTTTTCTACCTTCTTAACCGATTTTCCTTCCATAAAAACCTTCCTGCCGCCATTTACCCACCTAAGATACCCAGGCCCTGTATCTATCGCAAGGTGAGGGAGGACAGAGCGAGGGTTATTTGCTGTAACCGGAAACTACTCAACTCTAAATGCTCCCCCCGGTAACAATGGCTATTTTGTCTCTGTGTGTGTCAGTCGAGAGAACGGCGTTCGGTTAGATCAGATTTCACTCTGGGTAAACTAGTTTCCACGGAAAGAAAGGCGGCTTTTACCGCGCCACCACAGTCGCTGCTCAAACAGAAGTCGGACCACATTGTCAGTTATATGAGCTCTAGCGTCACCCGGCACATACAGGATTTAACCAGGGTGTTCCTAATGGGGCTGGAATCGTACCTAACGAAGCCAGTAACCGACCTTAGGATATTTCAAAAAAACATGAATAAAACCTCTTTCGAAAAAGCTTTAGGAATGGTTTTTACCATGATAGAGCAGGGGGGGATATACCCACAATTTTCGTAACTGATGAGACAGAATCGTTCCTAAGGTCATCTACAGCTAGCGGTCACTGAACGGCCTCATGTTGTCCGGAAAGGCAAGGACAAACTTCTGGTTGTCTTCTGAAAACTTGCTATGTTACCGAAATGGGGCAGTAGGATATCACTACCATTTAACTAATGGGGTAGGAATCGAGCCTAAAGTCATATACCATTATTGGTCACTTAACGACTTTAAGGTATACCTAAAGATATGAATAAACTTCTGGTTGTCTTTTAACACCTGCTATGCTCTGGCATGATGGGGCAGAAGGAAGAAACCCACAATTTTCGTAACTAATGGGATGGGAATCGTAACTAAAGTCACGTTTCGGAAAACATTCTCTTAAAACCTCGGATCTTTCCGCAACAAGTAGACCAAATATCTGCCAAGTTCAACTGTTGAAAGGAGAACTGCTAGATGCTTGTACCTGCCCTCGTACCTAAGTGGACCAGAATCGTAACTAACGTCCTCTACTAACAATGAACACTGAACGAGTCGAAAGCAAATTAAGGTACTAGACAAACTCAATGTTGCATCCTAAAAATGATGCTTTGAACCCTCAAAGTCTTCCAGTAGTAGAAGATGCACTACTTTACAAGCTGAACGTCTGGAAGATATGGCCAGATGGCGGCACCAGTTTCCGTAACTAATGTTGTAGACATCGTGCCTAAAGTCACATACCGCTAGCGGTCACTAAACGGCCTCAAGATGTCCTAAAAGAAATGTACAGACGTCTGGTTAACTTCTAAAACCTGCCGTAATACCAAGATGGGGCAGCGGCACGACACCCAGACTTTCCGCAACTAATGGGATAGGACTCGTGCCTAAAATCACATACGGTTATCGATTACTAAACGCGCAAAAACTGTCATAAAAACATGGACAGATGCCTCGTTGCCGTCTACAACCTGCTCTGTCACCATGATGGAACGGTAGGAAGACATCAACATTTTCCATAACTAATGGGATAGGAACCGTTCCTAAAGTCACATACGGTTAGCAGTCACTAAACGCCCTCAGGGTGTCCTTAAAGCACAAACAAATGTCTATCTTGTGAAACCTGCTGTGTCACAATGATGGGGCAGCAAGAAGGCACCCACATTTCCCGTAACTAATGAAATAGGAATCCTGCCTAAAGTCACATACGGTAAGCGGTCACTAAACGACCTCCAGCTGTCCTAAAAGACATGGAAAAATATTTGGTTGTCTTCTAAACCCTGCTGTGGCACCATGATGGAGCGGTAGAGAGACACCAAGATTTTCCGTAACTAATGGGACCTGAATCGTGCCGAAAGTCACATACCGCTAGCGGTCACTAAGCGGCTTCAAGGTGTTCTAAAAGACATGTACAGACGTCTGGTTGTCTTTTGAAACCTGCTACGCTACCATGATGGGCAGTAGGACAACACCCACATTTTCTGTAATTAATCGCCTAAATCGTGCCTAAAGTCACAAACGGTTTGCGGTCATTAAACGACCTCCAGACATAATCAAACGTCTGCTTGTCTTCTAAAACCTGCTGTTTCACCATGATTGAACGGTAGAAGGACACCAACATTTTTTGTAACTAACTGTATAGGAATCGTTCCTAAAGTCATATACCGCTAGCGGTCACTAAACGACCTCAAAGTGTCCTGAAAAAACATGAACAAATGTTTGATTATCTTGTAAAACCTGCTGTGTCACAATGATGGGGCAGCAAGAAGGCACCGACAATTTTCGTAACTAATGGGATAGGAATCGTACCTAAAGAAACGAGATCCCTAAGCGACCTCAATATACCCCCAAAAACCTGGGTAAAAAAGTAAATCAACTCTTACCTGACCATACAGTCGTCCTGTTGTCGCCGACTGGCTCAAGTGTCTCCTCTCGCTGTTCCTCCATCTATTCATAGGAAGACCTCGTCCGTCAGTCATCGAGCGCCGCGTCGCCGCCGCCTGTGTTTACCCTGCAATTACACCATTCACACGCCATAACACACACAAAGACACAGATAGATACACACACATACGCGTGCGCGCGACACATTTCACACCTTCTTACTCATACTACATACACAGATGCGGACACACAGAGATCTATAAGCAGGCAAAAATTGATTTTTTTTCAGTTAGCGCCGACTTATTCCAAAAAATCTAACAGTGGGGCATCTTCTTCACAAACTATGTAATCTGAACACTAAGTAAAAATTTTGAGACCTCTAAAAACAAGGAAAATCTCGTAGCTCAATTTTTCGAAATAACTGAGCAACTTTTAAACTTTTTCTAAGGCATGCTTCGAGCCTAAGAACTTCATTTAACCTAAATTGTCATTATGTTGGTCTAAAATTTGACAAATTTTCCACGAAAAGTTTCAAGATTACTCTATTTGCCATGGACTTTCAACTTTAAATTTTTTTTTTAATATCGCAAAGATTTCGAATTTTAATGCTACTTGTTCACAAATCTATGTAATAAATTTGAGAAATTCGCCAAGAAAAATTCCACTTTTGACCAATTCTGGTCTTTAAACAACAAAAAAAACCCACAATTTTCACTTTGAACAACAAAAAAACCCACAATTTTCAATTTCATTTGAAAACTGGAAGCAATTTAAAACCTTTTTAAACATTTTTTCAGTAGGCTAATCTTTGATTATCACTATTTTAGAACCACATTAAAAAAAGCCCTGTATCACACTTACAAATTTCGAACTCCGACAAATATTTCGACATTCAGAAAACGAAAATATTGAAATTATTTAATCGAGAATTGAACTATAAACAGTTTTCATGGATAAATTTGAACCCTCGCAAACCACAGTAGCTTCTATTTTCAGATTTTTTTCCCTCAACAATAAAAACAACAAATTTAGAGACTACAAGCGCGGATTTCGAAGTAAAAATGAAAACATTAATAGCCACAAAATCTTCAATTTTACAGAAAAATCACCTTCTTTGAGAAAACGTTCAATTAAAAACACTCTGGCAGATCTTGTCTAATTACGAAAAAAAACTTCAAAATCATTTCCGAGCGGAAAAAGAAAATAATTTTGAGAAATTCTTCCACAGCTGGCTAACCTTTCATCAACTGCACATTTTCAATAGTAAGATTTTTTCCAGGTCAAAAAAATTTCATTAAAAAAATCTCATTTTAAAAACGGTTTTCTGAAACTTCGACAACCTTCTGAAAGAAGAGTAACAACTTGGAATACAGAAAACAGCAAAAAATTGCTTTATAGGCCAGAACTTCAAGGAAAAAATCATAAAACACAGATTAGAAATGATCACAGCTTTTAACTAAAAATATTCTCCACTATATTGTGTCAAGTTTTTACTAATATTTTCAATTTTATATTTTTTCAAGGTCCCCAAACTCTTGGATACTTGTCCAAAACGTGTCTGAATTGAATTTTTGAGATGAAGATTAATTTTTCCCAGGAAAATCCTACCGTTTGAAAAAAAATCCTCCGGATATTAGACCTACCCACACTTCTAGAAATGTGGCTTTTTCTCATATCTGGCCTATTCGGGAAATTCAATTATTTTGATTGATTCGGGAAATGAGAAAAAAACAAAAAAAAAGTTTTTTTTTTCAGAAATTGACTCAAAGTAGAGAATAATTTCCAAAAAATCTTCAATAAAAATTGAACAATTCCTTTTTATTTTCGAATATTCAAATAACGTCAAATGAAATTGGCAAAATACTCGGAAAATCAGCTGATTAAGTTTTTTCGGAAAAGTTTTTGAAAAAAAAAGAATCATCTAAGTCTCCAGATGGATCAAATATTTAAGAAAAAAGCCTTCAAATGAATCTCGGAAGAACCGAATACTCGAGAAAGATGAAATTTTGGATTCTAAATCAGTCGATTGATTAATCGATCAAATGGATTCAGTCCCGAGCAGGGGTGCGAGAAAAATTTTCGAAGGCGAAAAACAAAAATTTTCCCGGTCAAAAATTTATAAAACGCTTCGCTACACTATGCTACGTTGCAAAAATAAACTTTTTATCAATTTTTCGGTTTTTTCGGAAAGTCAATGCCAGAAAAAAAACCGAGAATTTTCTAAAAACGGTCGCCCTCCAAACGGCCTAACTGGACCAAAGAAATTGGTCTCGGAACGAGATTCTTCATTCCAATTCAGGAAATTTTTCGCACATACCTGGTTTCAAGAAAATTTAGGAGCCCTTCTGAAAAAAACACGAACATATTCTTTCTTTTTTTCAGCTCGAAATGATTGAATACTAAACAATCTAAGGAGTTTATAAATTTTAAAACAGAATTCATTTCTTTTTTTTATAAAACTCTGATTATTCAAGAATTAGGAATTTTGAAAGGAAAAGGATTTCAGAATCCTGGAAGCGGGCCTGGAATCCACTAACCCCAAAACGGGTTAGTCCCTGGCTCAGCTTCTCCAAAAATCTGAAAATCCAGCTTCTAGGAAGCAGAAAACTTGAAAAGCAACAACTAACCTAAACCTAAGCCCAAGCCTGGACCTAAGCCATGACCGAGCAAGGACCCCGCGCGGCGTTGACCTGGCCCATGCAGGCAGGCAGGCCTGTCCGCAGCTGCGCTTGAGGAGTGCACCTGGATCGATGAGATGGAGGGTGGAGCCCCCCTGTGGTGGGTGCTCCGTGAGCTGTGTGCTGGCTCATAGAGTGAGACTCAGCGTGTGAAATCGATACAATTAGGAAAGTAAGGCTATATGAGCAGCAGCAGCAGCAGTATGAGAGGGAGGACGAGCCACTAGTCCCAGCTCAGGCCAACACAGACACCTCCAGTGGCGGCAATGGCGGACATTTTGTGGGTCGGTCGCCGCCGTCGCCGCAGCAAACTGGTTATATGCGACTGTCCCGGACCTCACGCACGACCGTAATTACCCTCGCGCGTCCTCCACCTGCTGCTGCTCTCTGAGAACTGGACCAAATCCATCGGGTTCACAATTGAAGTAGCAGCACCCATACTAATCACTGAAACAGGACAAAGGCCAGTCAGTCCTTTCGCTGCTGCTTCCCCCCCCCCCTCCCTCCTCATCTTGCCGAGGGTGCATAATGATGAGCCCTGTGCGTGTGAGAATGGGCCGGCCGCGCCAGATCGATGCCTGCCAGCGCCGACCAGTCACATCTGATACGCAGTTAAACCCTGCCCAACAGGGCTAAAGATGAGATTTACGGAGTGAAATGTGCAGACCCAAGCCCTTCCCAACAAGGACTATTCGCACTTGACCTGCAGAAGAGCCTAATGCCAACTCATGAAACTAAACCCTCAACTACTTTAAGTACTAAAATGACTCACCAAATCCAACAGAATCCGTCCAAGCTCCAACTGGCAGACCATAGAAGGCGAATGGATGCACGGTGAGCACCAGCTCAGCCCACCAGCAGGGGCCATCCACAGCGAACTGCATTTGGAACGAAGCTCAGAAGGCGTGTGACGGACGGATGGACGGAATCAGCCGCCGGCTCCGCCCACTGAGAGAGAGGACCCGTTAAGCGAGGAGGAATCCTCCTCACTAAATGAGAGACAGAAAAATCTCCTACAGCATCGGCTTAGCCTTTTTATGAGGCATAGCATATTGATTTATGGATACAGGGAGAAAACGTATTTTCAATGACATTGTATGATTTGGAGAACGATTTCAGCAAATTTTCATAGAATGGAGTGCGAAAAATAGATTATAATAGCCCAGGAAAGACCAAATAAAGTTTTTTTTATGCAAGCAAAAACGGGCCTATTAACCTCTATTGCGTTCATTGAAAAATTTATTCTGAAAAGTTGCCTTTTCAAGCCATCTTTTTCGGATGCGTTACAAAAATTTAAAAAATATTTCAGTCCCATGAGGAAGAAATTCGCCTAGAAAGTCGGATAATCGCAAAGACCTAAGTCTGTTTACATTCGAAAGTTCGCATAACCGGTCTCAAATCCGACTACATCGGAAAAGTCGGATGACCGATTTCAAATCTGACTACAGTTGGGAAGTTGGGAAATCCAAATCCCCCCAAATCCGAAGCTAGTCGAAAAGTTGGGAATCTGGCTACATCTGAAAAATTGGATGCCTGGAAAGTCTGAAATGCGACAATCATAGGAAAGTCCGATAGTTGAAAACTCCCGAATCCGATTACATTCAATAAGTCGGATATCGAATATTTTCAAAATCCGACTGTTACTGAACGGTCGGATATTCGAAAACTCCCGAATCCAAAAACCAGCTGTATTTGAAGTCAGATTTCCTAACTAGGGACTGATTCCAGCGGAAACTAGAGTTTCAAAAAATGGTCTGTTTGTTGTGGGGGAGATGAAAAAAAAACAATTAAAAAACTATTAAATTTTTTTCAAGGCAGTGTTCACGATTAAAATTCGTCTTCTTATTTTCGTCAAAAATCGCAAGGCAGGTGACTCATTGCAACATTAGCGTCAGAAAAACGAACAGAAACGGTCCCAGTAGAGCTCAATACGGCCCTAATTCCGCTCGCAAAAGGCCTTTCAGCTCGCAGAAGGCCTTGTGCGAGCAGAATTTGGGCCATATAGGGCTCTTCTGGGACAATTTCGTTCGTTTTTTCTAAGCTAATGATGCAATGAGCCTCCAGCCTTTCGATTTGCGGCGATAATAAAAATACGGTGTTTATTGTGGACACGTCCTTTAATGCACCTGGGCAGATCAAAGACGACAGATTTTATTTTTTGAATTTTATAGGATCGAACAATTTCAGTCCAAAATTCACGGGCGCATTTAGGGGCGCTGAACACGAATATTTCAATTTCAGTTTTTTTTGGAAGATTACGGCACGCTACTGTAGACAAATGATACTTTTCCTACTGTAACTAATAGTAATCTCCTGAAAAACTGGAAATATATCTTAACATTGGCACGGATCGTGAAGAGACTTCGCGTTCACTGTTGAAGGTTGGCGCAAACTCGGTGCACCTATGTTATAGCATATGGCACCGAGTTTGCGCCAACCTTTAAAAGTGAACGCGAAGTCTCTTCACGATCCATGACTTACTTGACTTAATCGGTTGGCTTTCGCCTGACGCGGTCATTCCGCATCTTCACCGAGGTGTGCCGTCCTAGTAGTCAGCCGTGTCCATTTTTCACGGTCTTCAGCCACAATTTGAACACATTCCATCCAGCTGTCACTATTCCATTTCCTGCGAAACGAAACATCGCGCCTGAACTGTCTTTCGATGCCGAGTGACTTAATCCTCTTTGACCACATCCGTCCAGAACTTTCGCCTACGCCCAGGTGGCCGTTTCCAGACAGGATTTGGAAGCATTCTTAAAGCGTGTTGTACGAGACGATCCGGCGTTCTTCTTAGTATATGCCCGAGCAGTCGAAGTCGACTTTCCATTGCTGCTCGAGATGGCGTTAGGAGATGCTGGCACCTCCCTCGTGTCAAGCGTTTATGTACTGCGTCGATTTCCTTGTAAAGGTCTTCGTTATGGCATACACGCGGCCAGGAATATCTAAGCAAACGCCTCAAAAGCTTAATCTCCGTGCAATCCAACCTTTCCATCTGCGTCTTCGGTGCTGCCCACGTCTCCGATCCGTACATCATGATAGGGCAAATAGCGGATAGGTAGACGCGCAACTTGACTTCCTTCGCGATGGTGGTAGACCACAAACACTTGGTTAGAGAATTAGATGCAGACGTAGCTTTCGCACATCGTTGTCGAATATCCGCTGCATAACTACCATCGTTCTTCAGCAAACAGCCCAAATAACAGAAATCGTCCACCAGTTCGATACGTTGTCCGTCCACACAAACTCCCGTTGAAGGCCTCTGAGAGACCCACATCTGCTTGCATTTGTCGGGACGAAGACGAATTCCATAGGCTGCGGCATACTTCGAAACGAGGTTCACAATCCTTTGCAGTTTTGCGTTGTTTTCAGCGAATAACACGATGTCGTCGGCGTACTCCAGGTCGACAAGGGAGCGTCCTGATGGTGTTAGGATCCTAACACGATCCATGTCGATGTTATATTAGTGTTCAGCGCCCCAAATATCCCCCCCCCCATTAAAGGCACAGTCCAACCTCAGAGGTCATTTTTGATATTTTGTTCCGGTCGCCGCCTATAGCAACCCTGCCAAGCGCGAAATCTCAATTCGCTCAAATAAGCGAGAAAAAGCTAGGAAAAAGTCGGCCACGCCCTCTTGAAAGAAAAAATGGGTAACGCCCACCGCCAGGTTTCCGACCTTTATAGGGTAGAGACGCGCGAATGATTTTATTCAAATCCTATGTTCTTCGATTTGTTTTCGGACTGGCTTTAAATTTCGGCCTGCTACAGAACGATGGCTGCGAAAAACGCGAATATACAGGCTCGAGACAACTCGTCCGGGATTTTCTAGCCGTTCAAAATCGAAATTTTTGAGGAGCCGTAATTCCGTTCGTATTGCGTTCTGAGCGCATCTAGAGACACCATGGTGATCAGCGTGGAATTTCCTCCAAGATAGGCAGAAAAATGAAAAATCGATTCTGAGGTTGCACTGTGTCTTTAACCACGTCTGGGCTGAAAATGTTCAAACGTCTGACTAGGGCTTGCCTAACATTTCCGGTGAGCTTTTATAAAACCATGTGTTGAGAGTTGTAGGTATGAGACACAGCATTGATAATCCGTTTTCCAAATCCCCTAAATCCCTCAGAGATTTACAGGTTTCCGAAAGTGGGCATTTTCATAGCTTTGCGTAAAAAAAGGGGTACACGAATGGCAATTTTCAGGATGTTCAAAAAATTGTCTCGGATTGGGCTGAAAACTTGTTTCTAGGGAATGTTTTGGGTGCTGATCACAAATCTGAGGCCCATTTGTCAATATTCAAAAATTCATCTGATTTAGTCCGTAGCTTCGAAATGGGGGAAATTTTGCTAGAAAAACACCACTTTTGACGATTTCGAGAATGCTACGATCAACTCGCTTCAAATCGTGTACATAGGGGTTATTCGGGCTGCCTAACACGAATCCGCAACCCTTTTATCGATTTTTGAGAGATTACGGTAGATTACGGTGAGTATATGGTAGCTGTGTCAAAGTCTCAGATTTGACTAAGAATTTCAGTGAGGGTGTTATTTGGGACGCTGAAGACGAATTTGAGGTCCATATTTCGACTTGTGAAACTTTAAGGTAAGTAATGCCAGGTAAAAGGCATTTCGCCGACCGCAACCTACCGTAACCCTAAGTCTGGCGAGGAATAGACCCCAGATTCGTGTTCAGAGCCCTAAATAACCCCCAGGTGCAAGTTTTTAACCGAATCCGAAGAAAATCTTCTCAACACTCCAAAAATTCCCTGATCCCCTACCCTTACTTTTTTTGAAGCAATGAAAACGTCATTTTTTGGAATCCCCGCAGCTCTTTAGGGAATTTCAAGTACTGATAATTTATTTACCGTCACAGACCTACAGCAACGACAACATGGTTTTCCAAATCTCCACGAGAAGTTTAAAGCAGTCCCTAGTGAGATTCAGATAATAGCAATATTTGCAAATTCAGATCTACCCATGTGAATTAGCGAAATTCACCAAACGTTTAATTGTTTCTTGTTACCTTCCCCCGCAATACTCAGACCATTTTTCAAAACTACAGTTTGTGCTGGGATCAGTCCCTAGTCAGACACGCTGCGCCAGGGTTCAAGCGTTGTGCGTCAACGTTTCAGCGACATGACGTTTGTCGCTGGTCGTCAGGTAGGCAGAGAATTAGGCAGTTTCGGCCAGAGAAAAAAAACATTCCGCGATTTTTTGGCTCAAAACTTCTTTCCGGGGGTTATCCGGGGTCCTGAACACGAAAGGTCCAATTGTCGTTTTCGTGGCATTTCAACAAGTTCGACACAAGGACTCACGGGGGAAATTTTCGAGGAAAAATGAGATTTTTGATGATTTCCAAAACGCAATGACAGATTCACCTCGAAACTTCTCTGTAAAAGTTATTTGAAGTCCTCAACTCAAATCTGAGGTCCATTTATTGACATTCGATAGATTACGATAAGCTAAGGTGAGTATACGGCAGTTTGGTAAGTTTCTCAGATTTGGCTCAAAACTCCTCTGTGAGGGTTTTCTGGGGTGCTGAACAAAAATCTGAAGTCTATTTGTTGATTTTTGAAATCCTAAGGTAGGTTACTCAAGTTGAATAGCAGCATTATGTCTACCGTACACTTACAGTAAGTTACAGTAAGCTTCAGAATATCGAGAAACAGACCTCAGATTCGTGTTCAAAACCCCGAATCACCCCCAGAAACAAACATTGAGCCAAATCCGGAACATTTTTTCCAAGCACCCTGAAAATTGCCTTTCCGCCCAACTGAGAAAACCCGCTATAGCTCGATTCAGAGTCAATATTCTTCACGAAGGTCAACTCAAAATGTTTGCTGAGACAGACAACATTAACTCTCATAAAATGCAAAAAACTACTTGGGTGGAGATCGAACCTCTCCACTACTGCGTGAGAGGCAAGGCGCCTACCCCTATGCCACGACGCTCCGTGACGATTTAGCTGATATGGTCAGGAGGGCGTTGTCCTGGGGTGCGTTCCAAGAACGTTCCCAGGAAGCCGTGGGAGGAAAAACAACCTTCCTGTGAACAAACTTGTTTTCCATGGATGCTAACTATAATTGAAAATTGCTCCCACGTGGCCGGGGCTACGATTCCATGGACGCGTTTTGCCATGGGAATGTTCTTGGAACGCACCCCAGCTGGACAACAGGGGGAACGTAAAAATTTTCGAAATCCAGAGATTTTTTTGGGGGGACGTAAAAACTTTGAGCCAAATCTTGAAAAAATCGAGGGTGTTCTCAGTTGCGTTTTTCTTTCTGTGAGAAAAACAGGTCTTCCAACGAGGGGTTCGGACGCGGTTGTCTCACATATTGTAATAGCAACAAAAAGGTCAAAGAGAACAATAGTACAGCACCACAACAGTACATGTGGGGAAAGTATCTTTTCATAACTATGAAGAGGACATATTTTAGGCAGTATTCAAATTTTGAGCACATGAAATAAATTTTTGGACGAGTGACATTCATTAATCGGGCCTATTACCGCATAAATTCTTCACTTCGAAAATTGGACAACGTACGTCCCCCCATAGAATTACAGATTCTCAAAATTCCGAAAAAGGATTAAGATTTTCCATGAAATTCCCCACAAACTGATACCTAACACCCCTCCTACGATCTCAAAAATACAAAGAAAATCGCCTAAAACCTTTTGCCGTTGTCTAAAACCGCGCCGTCGGCCAAAATTGGACAACGGTATTTTTTTTAAATGAGCAATTTCAAGATCCTAAAGGTGAAATTTCCATCGTTGGCCTACCTTCTACTCACTACCACGATTTCGCTCGGAAACTCCTCGATTCAGAGCATTCCTGAGCAAGAGGTTTTACTTACTACTGCGGCGAGCCGTCAAAAAATATCGTGCTCCAATGCCAAAGCGCGTCTGGCACAGTGTAGTGCCCGCAAAACCTCCGCCGGTGATAACCCCTCTCCCATCCTCGTTCGCTCTCCTTCTGGTTGATCAATACTAAATGGCAATCGAACTTTTTCAAACCTGTGGAACTTTACGCACCCACACAAGGGCTCCACCCGCCCGGAGGTCTCGATGCAAACCTAGTTGGAGGTTTCTTATCCGTCAAAATGTAGACTTCTGTCGGTATCTGCTATTTGATTGTGCTTTCAGTCATTGTTCTTACAGAAACTCCATCAAAATGCGTTGATTTTTGATTGTGTGGCGATCTGTGTCACAATTATTACTTCTTTCTCACTATAGAAGTTGTTGCTCTATAGCGAAGAGCACATCAAAGCTACACTCCCCGAGTCTAATCAGTCGGATAGGGAATGTAGTAATTATTTTAAAAAAAATTTGGTTAAAGAATAATTTTTTGAAAATTTCGACAGCAAAAATTGTTGAATTTTTTCAGAACCTGGGGGAACGTGAACGTTTTGAACATTTTTCGAAAATATTGATCTCCAATTGGGGGGCGTAACTACGTCGAGGTCCTGGACAACGGCCTGCCTGACCCTGATAGCTAATATGGTTTAGCTTTCCTAACTTGTAACTTTTTGTAGAATCTCTCGAGACTTCCAGCGCTTTCTCTCATATGCACGTATGTACCACAAAAAAAAACCTGATTTCGCCTGGTATTCTTCATTTCCTGCCGTGTAAAACGAATGGACCCTCTCAATGATAGATCACAGAGATACATACACACATTTATTGATGCTGTGCGAGGAGACACGGCTCGAGAATTGCAATGCATTAATCCAATAGGCATGTGCCACTGCCGTCTCCGCTGCAGCATGGCCGAATGCCCTCCGCGTATGCTCTCGTTGCTTTCGAACTTTCATTCTAGCCTTCAAGGTGTCCTCGAGAGTCCGAATAGACGCGCTATCGACTAAAGCACACTACCATATGTAGCTCCCTGCAAAACGGCAGAATTCCGCCCTCTATCATTAAACATGCTCCGGAAACCTTCCTCAATGCATGAAACTTTCTCTGAATTGTCCCAGAAGAGCTGTAAATCTACAGTATGCTCAGCATAGTTTCAAACTGCAGAAGAGCTAAATATGGAGCCAGCTGCCTCAGGGGACGTCGGACCATAATTCTGGAGAATTTCACAACAACAACAACAACAACGTAGTCTTCAACAGCCATCACCGAACTTTGGAAAATCTCGTGACCAGGTCCAAGCGGCTACTGTCCCGTGGAACAAGCAAGGCACATGAAAAATTCTGAGAAAACTGAAATTTATGATTGGGGGGGGGAGAGAATTTCCGCTAAAAGTAAAAAACACTTCCTGAAGCTCTTCAGTAGGGCACAGAATGTAGTGTCCATTACGAAAATGATCTAAAAAAACAGCAAAAAATACAAAAAAATCAATATATTTCTGGAAGTGATCAGTCCCAAAGATGCGGATAAATTTTCACTAATTGTTAGAGGGAGGAGGTGCACCGTCAAAAATTTCGAGATTTTTTAAAAATTTCGGTCACCAAGGGGGGAAGACATAGCTTTGTCGAGGGCCGGGATAACGGTCTACTTAATCGTGCTCTTGAAAGTCATGAAACTATCTTGAAAAGCATTCAAGGATACAACTTAAACATTGCTGTCGCACCATGTGTTGATACGACCTTTTCTGGACGAAATTGCCTGGAATGTACCAAAAATCCACCGCGACCCTGGATTTTGCTAAGAATTTGAAGAAAAACTGCCGCGAGCCGGAAAAATACCGCAAAACCGACGCGATTTCATCAGAAAACTGCCGAAAAGGGACCGCCGCGTATTCCCTGGGGAAACACCGGTAAAAACGTCGCAAAAATGATGCGAGTTAACCGCGAATTTCTTCCCCATCTTCGCGATGAAAGCGCCCTAGTCGGACTACAAAGCGATGGTTTGGTAAGTGTTGATGGTCTGAATCCTGGTATGCAGTGGCGTAAATCGCGGCAGCTTCCTGGCACCGCCGAATTTTCGCGTGTTAAAATCACTGGAATTTCGGCATAATCTCGGCAATGCCCCGATTCTACCGCGGACGTGCCTGGACTCTGTCGCTCCGGCACCGACGCGGCAGGTTCCCGGCAGAATTAAGGCGATTCTTTCCGGAGTTGAAGGGCAGGACACATACGGAAACCTCCAGAAAAAACTTTGAGGAACTTTTCGACAATATGACAGTTTCTACCTTTGCGCAGTTTTGTGGAAATCTGCCACCTTAGAAATGTCCCGAATTCAAAATAGAGTTTCGAAAAACGGTCTATTGAGGGTTATTGGGTAGATAAAAAGAAACAAATTGAAGTTTCAAAATTTAACTAAATGCATCCGGGGAAATCAAAAACGGCAAATAGTTCATTATTTCTTATTTCAGAAATAAAAAATTTGCATTTGCCCAATCATGATTGAGGTTTATTTGGGGAGCTGAACACGAATATGTGGACCGTTTTTAGTTTTTCTTATGTTTTCGGAAGACAACGGTAGGTTAAATGTCACATATAGCTACAGTGGCCTACTCTAGACCTCTATAAGGCCCGGGTCATAGTTGGATGAGCCGACGTATCCAGCCCGGTCGATAAACACAAAAAGCATTGGAAATAGGATGCGAAAATCACCCGGTGTATCCCTCCAACACCCTCCAACACCCGCCGACACCAGCTCGGTCGATACGTATGAACAACGTGGTATGGTCAGGTTGAGAAAATTACTCAGTGTATCCCTCAAACACCCCCCCCCAACACCCGCCAACACCCACCCGGTCGATACGTATGTTTAAAATGATGGAGTGAGGTTGAGAAAATCATTCGGTGTATCCGACGCGGTCGATATCCATGCAATACGTGGATGACGGCGGATGAGAAAATCACCGGGTGGGCGGGCCGATGATAGAACATTGCGTATCACTAGAAAACTAACCTTACTGCTACCTCCGTTCCTTCACTCTACTTTCCTTCACTATTCCTCCGAACAGGTGCAATCCTGTCGGCCACGTAATCATCGTCATATCTAGTTGGATACATCGAGTGATTTTCTCAACCTCACTCCATCATTTTAAACATACGTATCGACCGGGTGGGTGTTGGCGGGTGTCGGTGGGTTACAGATGCAAATAGCACCAACTCTGACCGGGGCCTAAAACTAGAAACGAACATCAATCTCCTGCTCAGCGCCCCAAGAAAACCTTCTCGCCCAAGTTTGGGCTGAGAACGTTTCAACTTTAAAAATCAAAAAAAAAAAACTTCTGGCCGTTTGTTGATCTACCCAGCTTCATGTACCAGAATTTTAAAAGTTCAAATAGTTTCTATTTATCTACCCAACAACCCCCAATAGACCGTTTTCCGAAAATCCAATTTAGTGCTTTGGGGCTTTTATAGTAAGTCTGTGGCAAATCAGTACGAATCTGATTGATAAACTCTGTGCAAAAATTTCGGACAAGTTAGATGGGAAACTTCACAATTTCAAGACGTTTCCAACTCCGAAAGTCATTTTTAAGAAAATATCCAGCTTATTGGGATTATACGTTGGTATGTAATTTTCAAACTGCTCAAGGCAACATTAATACATCCTTCAGCGAATCTTGGGAGAGTCCATATTTTTGAAAAATCCATGACACCACCTGCCTCCTGGGACAAGTTTAAGGTTCTCTCCGAGAAGTCTTTCGTAGACACGAGACATCTCTAAGCTCTTACTAGTAACCTTCCGAAATTGAACTTTACCTCGATAAGTGCAGTCAATCGAACAAAACTCTGAATCTCGCCGATCCACACTAGCAGTGCAACGCTCATCTCTTTTTACGGTAAGAAGTCAGAGGCCAAACTGAGTTTTTAGGGGTTATATAAGGTCCTCTATCAAATAGGTCCACTTCTAGTATTTTATTTACTTCTTTTGCAAAAAAAAATCAATAAAAACGATGATTCCAGAAAATCGATAAAACCCTAAAATGGACGGGACGTTTAACGAGTGCTAACATAGATATGGCTCAAAATTTTTCTATAGAGGTCAACTGGTGTGCTTAACACGAATCTGAGGTCCGTTTATCCATTTTTGACAGCTTGCAGAAGATTACGGTGGGTGTACGGTAGCTTGGGCAAAGTACCATATTTCAGTCAACATTCATATTCGGGGGTTCATAGCTGTGCTGAATAAAAATTTGATGCCTATGTGTCGCGGGGGGGGGGGAGTATGGAAACTTTTCATATTTTCCAAAATGTTGGTGGCCGGGTGGGGGGCTCGCAGCTCCGCCAAAAACTGGCGCAACGGCCTGCTCAACCCTGACTGCAAGATTCAAAGGTTTGTGTCAATCAAGGATGATCTTTGAGTTACCCTGGGGCCAAATTCATCGAAGACGAACCCATGGGTTAAAAATAGACTTTACCCGGATTCTCTGCAATCCCCACCCTATATCGCCATACTGGTTAGCCTTACAGGCAGTGTTCACGATAAGAATCGTTTTTCTGCTTTTCCGCCTATCTTGAAGACGGTCCCATGCTGATTCCTATACATTCCATCCGATCGGTTTCGGATAAAAACAAAAACGGCTTCCTACCTTCAATTGCAGTTTCATTTCCCAACTAGAGAACCTTTTTCAATCAAAAGTCATTGTACCATGCGTATGATATGAATTTTGCGATCAAATTACTGTTCAGTGCTCCAAGATTTTCATTTATCCGAAATTATCCGATTATCCTATCCGAAATTTAAATTTTTGCTGTAATGTTGATTTGCTCGCACACAAAACTTTTATTTGAATTGTGATGAGCGATCTGCCGATATTTCAATTCTGATCCATCAGAAAATGTGCTTTTTGTATCCAAATAGGCAAAATAAGGGAGGGAAATTTGCGATTTAAATTTTATCCGAAAATTTTCGGATGGAATGTATACTGACTGATTCCAATGATGTTTTTGAAATCGTACAAGACCTTCTAGAAACGAGTTATGGTCCCTCAAAAATTGAACTAGGAAAGCATGGTGGACGAGTTGTCCGAGGCTTGTAACTTCCGTCTTTTGCAGCCGATGTATGCGAGCTGACCTGAGTAAAGAGAGAAGTTGATACTTAAAGGCATCGTACACGATGAAAACCGTACTTGGGTTTTTGACGTTTTCGTGTTGTTATATCCCTATAGTGACTAAAGGTTGCAAAAACAGACATCTACTTGGGATAGTTGCGCGAAGAACGCAAGGAACTGTTTTACGATTCGTTCCTTGGCGCAGCGTTGGAAGCAATTCACCGTGGACGCCATTCAGACGAGCGATCATTTTTTCTTGAAAGAAATGAAAAAGGGTTACTAATCTGCTGCTTCCATTGCTGTCAGCTGTTTTCGATCGACGTCGATCATGAAATCGAGTGTCATGTGTATTGCGCCCTACGACGCGTCAACGCACAATCGCCGGCAGCAACCACGGAGTTTTGATCCTTGTAACAAGGGACCGACCCCAAGGCCGGCCCCCAAAACCCAGGGAGCGCTTTTGTGATGAACAAATCTTCATTTAGAGGTGATTTTGAAACTCCAGACTTCCTGAGTGACATTGTTATGACCCACTAATCCGACTGAACGCAAAAGCTGGAATTCGGTTTTCATCGTGTACGATGCCTTTAAGGGAAGAACGGGGCTATTGATCGGAAACCATCGCTCATCTCACAATCTCGAGCATACATTTGTTCACTTAAGTGGGCGTGGAAAATGCATCTGGGGTGTGACGAGCTGACGGGTGTCCAACTTTGGTACCGTAGGGGACCATTCCGAGCTCATTTTTCTTAGTTTTTTCAACGTTAGGGTTGCGCTAGGCCCCGCAGAAGCCGATCTCCACCAGAAAATCAGACATGTTTTTATCGTGGACACTGCCTTCAACTTAATCCATAGAATAATGGCTAACGAATCCGGGAAACTTTGCTCAATTTCAGCCACTCAAAAACCATGAGCAATTCCAAAAACCCAGTTTTCAAGCTTAAACCTCACCTTAACCAACGAAATCTCACCTCCTCCTTCTTCCAGAAAACGCTCGCTCTGAAAAAAAAACAACAAGCTTAGCATCTCTCTCTCCCCGCTGGGCACATTCCCCAAAGATCTCTCGTAAGTGACAAATGAGCTCGATAGCATTGGGCGCTTGGGAACCACACAGACATCGACATACACACACATACATAACTGCTTTATCGATAATAGTTGAGCGCAA
Organism: Aplectana chamaeleonis; assembly: GCA_029168955.1. Taxonomy (NCBI): domain Eukaryota; kingdom Metazoa; phylum Nematoda; class Chromadorea; order Rhabditida; family Cosmocercidae; genus Aplectana; species Aplectana chamaeleonis. The sequence continues at coordinate 37,753 of JAPDOI010001266.1, forward strand.
ACACGAATGGACAATCTGAAGACTGAAAGATTAAAGCACCACAGGGGAGCAATCGCCACGCCGCGGCCGAACACTGCACAGAGTTGAGCATTGAAAGCTGACAGAAAGGCTATTGCAAGATGCGGACGATTGTCACAAATCGACCCGATTTTTCCACAACAATTCACTGAAATTAGGCGAAATCGTGACAATAGTCGAAAACCCATAACACATTTGACATAAGTAAACCCGACTTCGAGGACAAAAAAAAACGTGAATCTATTGCGAAATCTCCCCGACAAATCAAGTCCGTGAGAGAGTGACTCAACAAAAATGCACTTTTCCGCATGAGAAGTCATTGGCCGCTTGCTAACTGACAATTCCATCTACAAAAAAAGGATGAATTCTGGGCTGATTTTTAAAGAAGACGGGATTCAGCGCTGGTCACGAAGTCCTTCAAGGGATGGTTTAGGTGGGGGTCGTATTCTTGATGGAGGGGTTATATATTATCGAAAATCCAAGAGTACGAGGCCTACTGCAACAACACTGACGTAAGACCTTTCAAGAAACACTAAAATGGGTCGTTTATACTTCCGCAGCCGAGCGGCGCGGCGAAGTGCAATCGCATAGTATCGATCGCGACCAGGGATGAGCGGAGTTCCACGTTTCGCGTTCCGAAACCCGCAGTTTCGCGCATTTTTGTCATTCCGGGTTCCGCATTCCGAAAACCGCAAAAAAAACGCTGCGGAATGCGAAAATATCGGGTCATCTGGGAAGAAGAAAATATCAGATGATTTCTGAATTTTTCCGCGTTTCGCGTTCCGAAACCCGCATTTCCGCGCATTTTCAGGCGTTTCGCGCCCGATTTTCGAAACCCGATAAAAATTTTAGTTCCGAAAGCCGAAAACCGATTTCCGAAATTTCATATTTTTATTCCGCTCACCCCTGATCGCGACGCGTGATCAATATTTGGAAATGCACTGCGCCGCTTGGCGGAGGACGTATAAACGAACCCTAAGACAAGGAAGTCGTAGATTGAAGCAGTCGTATACAAACAGGATATCGAATTCCGTGGGGCAGACAAGCTACCAATGGAGGGGGTCACATTCTGACGAAAGAGTCCTCGCAAGAACTGAAACGTCAAAAATGGGGGGGTCAACCTGTACTGTTTGCAAGGAAAAATGAACGGATCGCATATTGAAAGACGATAAACGAACCATGAACGCAACCGTACGCTGAATCCCGTCCGAAACTCAGAAAAGAAGAAGCGGCACGCAACAAATTCACAGGCATTCAAAAACAGAAACAAATCTGGCCATTCACAGAAGGGATCACAGGAAATTTCAACAAGATTTGGCAAACTAACAAATTCAATATAATTTCTTATCCAGTTAGACAAATCTGAAGCACTTCTGCTTATCCGGCGGCAGACGGGTCTTGAACAAGACAGAATCAGCTCGAAATTGGGAGAACCTGCAATATGCAAAGTAGCCTAATGAAGGAATCCACAACCAGATTATAGGCCAAACACATGAATTTCGTGCTCACACACAAGCCTTGGAAAAACTAATTTCAAATTTCGGCACTGTTTCCGACAACTTACCGCGAAGCCTTAGAGGCCGCGCGACTTTCTGTGACGATCTGGTAGGTTCTTTAAATCAGTGCACTGACTTCAAATTATCATTAGACTTATCGTAATTTTGAATGAAAATTTATTTTCAGACTTTTGAGATCAGGAAACCTGCGAAAATTCAAGAAGCATATTGCCGAAATGAGCTAACAACAATTAAAAAACTTGAAGAAAAAAAAGTCAGAGAAAAAATCGGGCGTTCCGATCACAACGATTTTGCCGCCAGCGGGCGCGTTGCGACAACCTCTGACCAATAACAGCTGATCGTTCTCGCGTCATTATTCGTTAGCGGTTACCGCAACGCGAACGCTGGCGAAGGGTTTTACACCGCTACTCACAAGAGTTTTTCAGGATCGAACTTTTTAAAAAAATTATTGTAGTATATTGACGGAATGAATAAAAAAACAATATTTTCTCAAATGTATATTGAAAGCAAATCCAGGTGTTTGGAGAACATCTTGATTTGGCGCAAGCGGTCGCGTTACCACAATTTCTGACCAATAACAGCTGCTCACTTCTCAGTTACAATTGATCAACGACTACCGCGACGCGGTGGCTGATGCTAGCGGCTATACACCATTACAACTTCGAATTTTCGGGATACGGCTTTATCAGAAAATTTAAAAAACAAATGGTCGAAATGAGCGAGCAGCAATAAAAAAGGTGTCAAACGAAAAAAATTGTGTAGTAAAATGCACGCGTTCCAATAATACCCTAATTTGGCGCGAGCGCACGCGCTGCGGCAACCTCTGAACAATAACAGCTGGTCGCTCTCGCGTCATTATTAGCCAGCGGTTACTGCGACGCGAATGCTGGCGCCAGGGGCTTTACACCGCTAATAAAGGGAATTTTCAAATCAAAGTTTTTAGAAAATTCATGCAGTAAATTGATAAAATAAATAGAAAAACAATATTTTTTTCAAGAGTAATATGCAAGCGAAGACCAGGTGGTCCAGGAATGCCCTGATTTGGTGCAAGCGGTCGCGTTGCGAAAACCTCTGACCAATAACAACTGCTCGCTCTCAGATGACCACTGGTCAGCGGTCAACGCGACGCGACGGCGTCGCGGTAACCGCTGACGCTAGCTGTAATGCAACACTAAATCTAAGGAAATTTTTGAAACGATACTTCCTCCGAAAACTTCAAAAAATATATTGTCGGAAAAAACGACTAACGATACGAAAGTGTTTCAATCTAGAAAGAGGTAAAAGGAATTCTGATTTTACGATGATACCCCACCTGGCGTGAGCGAACGCATTGCAACACTCTCTGACCAATAACACCTAATCGCACTCGCGGCATTATGGATCGATCAGCGGCCGACGAAATGCAAAAGGGCTATACAGAACTACTGCTCAGACTTTTCAAACAAAGCACTTTCGAGAAATTTCAGAAATGTCGTCGAAATAGAAAAAAAACACAAAAAACTCTCTTCCAAACAAAAGCTTATGAAAAATGAAGGTATTCTTGTTGCGCATTGGTTTGGTGCGAGCGGACGCGTTGCAGCAATCGCTGGCCAAAACCTGCTGCTCCCTTCTCTTCCAATAATGGTCATCGGTTGCCACGACGCGACGGCTCGCGCCTACTCGAAACATCTACATTTTTTGAGCGCTTTGAGAATAATTTTTAAGAATAAAAAATAGTTTTTTTTGTCCCAACGCTAGCACCATACTACCTATTCTATCCGCCCAAATCAGTTTTTGTTGAATGAAAAAATACCCTCCCGCCTCATCAATTTCACCACCTCATACACAAAATTGAGCCCATAAATTTCGACATATTTCAAATTCCACGCTTCCCGGAATAAATTGCCTATAAACCAGCTCAAAGCGAAAAAAAGACTATAACTCAGAGCAATTTTCTTTTCATTTCACTACACCATACTCTATCAAAAAAACTGCGCAAACAGCCAAAAATTAATCAAAGAGAGCTTTGAGAAAATCGATAAATTTCACCCGGCTACTGCTTACTTCAGCGGGTTGTATCCATAGATCCGTGTGAACAACCGGATGCACTCGTGTCGTTCGCGAAAGTGCGATTCGTCTTGTGACAGCGTCTCCGTACACGTCGGACACCTATGGAGAAAAAGCGATTAGTCGACTCCCACCGACGCAAAGAGGAAACCCATGCACACCTGTGACGAATTAACTCCCGGGAATGCGACCCCTCCTGCTGCCAACTGCAACCCTTTGATATGACCCCTCGGTCTAAACATGTCCCAATGCTGTATGTTCCCTCAATTCTAGTGCAGTTTTTACTGAAAACTGCTATTAAATAGGTCAACGAGATTGAATGGCGTTTCACAGCAACACGACCCCTCCAGTGCCCACGACTTTACCCCATGGCATCTCATTTGAAATATGCGAGAGAGCCGTTGGGCAATACGACCCTCCTAACCTGCTGCAACTTTAATTGGGCCGCTGCGAACATGACTGAGAGTTGTTCAAGCAATACGTCCTCTGTTTTATCAACTTCTGCCTGGAGCAACCTCTCCGGCTGTACATGCTTGACCCTTCCACATGACCCTTCGCTTCCCGAACCCGTCACTTTTGTTTCCATTGCGTACCGATAAACATTGCAGAACCTAATCCAATCAAGTGCACGCGATTGAGCGACACCACACAGTAATGCAATTCAGGTCCCACCATTTGCTAATTATACGACCCCTCCTGGTGACATGTGGTGAACTTATGACCCACCACTCATTGAGAGAAGCAGCTTTGCTGTCTAACACCACGACCCCTCCGTGCACTTATGACCCCTCCGTTAGGAAAAAATATGTGAGCCAGTGCGCCTTTTTAGCGCATTTCTGATTAGATAGGAAGGCAGGAGGATAGAGGGCGACCTGCAGAATACGACCCCTGTTCCAATCATTTCCAACTCTACAATCCTTTCTTAGTATCCATGTTACCCTGACACACTCCCTTTAATGAAAAAGTGACTTAACAGTGTGACCCTCCTTTCAATTAGATAGTTTCAATAAAACGGTGCACTCGTCTAGAGCGCAACTCTACTACCCCTCTGTAGCCGTTTCCTCCCTGCCATAAGACACTTACGCTACATAAAGATACAGTAGTGCGAACACAAGTCTTCGAACAAGGCCTTTTCGCGAATAATGCTTTTACACATATCTTGGTTTGGTCTCAGCGAAACTTGATGAAACTTTAGTATGTTATGGAGCATCACAATCTTTTTTTTTTTTACTCATACACAAGATTAGGGTTTGAAGGTGCAGTTTTTAAATATGGAATTTATTTATCGTTTCGTGGTATTATTTCAAATAAGGAATATTCCCATTGTAAAAACAGCCAATAATGGCTTTTTATAATTCCTAAACCCGTAGCAGTTATTCACTATTTGAAGATCTTCTGAACCGTTGTATAACTTTGCGAAAAATAGTCTATCAGAATTTTTCTGAAGACCGAAAATTGAACCGGTTGGGGTTAAATTTCGCAAATTCATCCACTTTTGAAATTAGTCGCCCCATAACCATTCCTGAAACCATTGTGCTTCTCTGAGCCGAGATTCCGGTCTGCGGTACTGCGTCTCGACACGCTTTGCCGCCGCACGCGCTCGAGTCAGTCGAGTTTCCAGAGCCAAAGCACGACTCTATCGTGGCTTTTTATACAGTTGTCTTGTAATTCTGCTTTAGTTTCAGTCTCCCAAAACCCACCTAGAGTCCCAACAGATCGGCGGCTACGGCGCTGGAAACTCTTCCGACTCAGAAGCGCGTGGCCGCAAAGCGTGTCGATACGCAATTGCGAACCGGAATTTGGCCCAGAAAGGCACAGTATGTGCTTAAAGGCAGCAGACAAGCTCAAAAATAATATCGATTTTATGACACAAATCAAAGGTTTGGAGATGGTTTTATTGGGAACTTGTGAATGTAGAGAGCAACCCTCAACCTGTTTACCCCGCCAACTCCTGTTAGTATAGGTGATAGTGCTGGCTTCTTATCGGCTCCCCTATATAAGCAGTTGCTTAGTGAGGTTGTTAGTTATTTTTTTTTTTTTTGTGTCGGCTAGCTAAGCCGTTGGCAATAAAGCTTATTGCTTACAGGTTGGTTCCACAGCACAAACGGACAAGCGGCTCTTGGGAACAGGAGTCGTTTGAGGAGCAACACAGCCGGAATAGAGCACGCTCTCGCACCAAGAAGACCGGAGCGAATCCGGACTAACTAACGAAAAACGAACGAAAACTGTCTGCAAATAGAGGAATAACGGTTATTTTGTTATCGAGTGAAAGTGGACGAGTTACTCAGCGCGCGGTTGAAACAGCGAATATTAGCAACAAATTGTTTTAGATAGAGGAGCCGATATAAGGCCTCTGCAAAGTTACACCGCGGCGAGTTTCGCTTTCTTTGCGAACTAAAGGCAATATTGGAGAATGGGGACGCCAGAAAAACCAGCGGGTGAGGCGGTCGACGTATCGCGCGAGAGCGGCGACCGGGGGTGACTCGCAGAGTTCTTCCGCCGCCGCGACAGCAGCGACTTCCCGCGGAGCGACGCCGTTAGCGAGCGGCAGCAGGAAGTGGTCTGGACCACTCCTTGTCGCGGCGAGGAGCGTCGACATAAACCAATTCAAGCTCCTTTCTTGACTCCATCGTGAAATCGATCTTCAGGAGGGGTACTTTTTTGAAATTCTAGCTGAAATTGAGAGAAAATTCATGGAAAATATTTGAAAGCGTACAATTTTCCTTAGTGACCCCGGTTTTGGTTCTTTGATTTCCAGCTTCATTTTTTCTTTTTTTTACGCTGCAATGTAATGTTGATGTATGCAAATACCCGTAAACACTACTACATATTTTTGTTGTGTTGAAATCTCTGCGTTAAGATCTAATCACTTCAGTGAACGTAAATTATATTTGCACTCCACTGCTTTTTATTATTGTTATTTTTTCAGAGTTTGTTCATAGAAATGTTTTAGGAGTTAAAAAGCATAGCAAAACAAAAGCCACTGAAAAAGATTGTGACGTCGGATTCATTATTGCGTGTACGCAATGGTAGAATAGCGGCGCTGACGGCAACCTCTGGTTGACAATAACAGCTGGTCGCTCTCGCGTCATTATTAGCCAGCGGTTACTGCGACGCGAATGCTGGCGCCAGGGGCTTTACACCGCTAATAAAGGGAATTTTCAAATCAAAGTTTTTAGAAAATTCATGCAGTAAATTGATAAAATAAGTAGAAAAACAATATTTTTTTTCAAGAGTAATATGCAAGCGAAGACCAGGTGGTCCAGGAATGCCCTGATTTGGTGCAAGCGGTCGCGTTGCAAAAACCTCTGACCAATAACAACTGCTCGCTCTCAGATGACCACTGGTCAGCGGTCAACGCGACGCGACGGCGTCGCGGTAACCGCTGACGCTAGCTGTAATGCAACACTAAATCTAAGGAAATTTTTTAAACGATACTTCCTCCGAAAACTTCAAAAAATATATTGTCGGAAAAAACGACTAACGATACGAAAGTGTTTCAATCTAGAAAGAGGTAAAAGGAATTCTGATTTTACGATGATACCCCACCTGGCGTGAGCGAACGCATTGCAACACTCTCTGACCAATAACACCTAATCGCACTCGCGGCATTATGGATCGATCAGCGGCTGCCGAAATGCAAAAGGGCCATACAGAACTACTGCTCAGATTTTCCAAACAAAGCACTTTCGAGAAATTTCAGAAATGTCGTCGAAATGGAAAAAAAACACAAAAAACTCTCTTCCAAACAAAAGCTTATAAAAAATGAAGGTGTTCTTGTTGCGCATTGGTTTGGTGCGAGCGGACGCGTTGCAGCAATCGCTGGCCAAAACCTAACTCCCTTCTCTTCCAATAATGGTCATCGGTTGCCACGACGCGACGGCTCGCGCCTACTCGAAACATCTACATTTTTTGAGCGCTTTGAGAATAATTTTTAAGAATAAAAAATAGTTTTTTTTTGTCCCAACGCTAGCACCATACTACCTATTCTATCCGCCCTATTCAGTTTTTGCTAAATGAGAAATTACCCTCACGCCTCATCAATTTCACCACCTCATACACGGAATTGAGCCCATAAATTTCGACATATTTCAGATTCCACCCATCCCAGAATAAATTGCCTATAAACCAGCTCAAAGCGAAAAAAAAAACACTATAACTCAGAGCCATTTTCTTTTCATTTCACTACACCATACTCTATCAAAACAAAAACTGCACAAGCAGCCAAAAATGAATCAAAGACAGCTTTGAGGAAATTGCTTTGAGAAAAATCGATAAATTTCACCCGGCTACTGCTTACTTCAGCGGGTTGTATCCATAGATCCGTGTGAACAACCGGATGCACTCGTGTCGTTCGCGAAAGTGCGATTCGTCTTGTGACAGCGTCTCCGTACACGTCGGACACCTATGGAGAGAAGCGATTAGTCGACTCCACGCCGCAAAGAGGAAACCCATGCACACATATGACGAATTAACTCGGGAATGCGACCCCTCCTGCTGCAACTGCAACCCTTTGATATGACCCCTCGGTCTAAACATGTCCCAATGCTGTATGTTCCCTCAATTCTAGTGCAGTTTTTACTGAAAACTGCTATTAAATAGGTCAACGAGATTGAATGGCGTTTCACAGCAACACGACCCCTCCAGTGCCCACGACTTTACCCCATGGCATCTCATTTGAAATATGAGAGCCAGCAATACGACCCCTCTAATCTGCTGCAACTTTAGTTGGGCCACTGGAACATGACTGAGAGTTGTTCAAGCAATACGTCCTCTGTTTTATCAACTTCTGCCTGAGCGACCCCTTCGGCTGTACATGATACCCTTCCACATGACCCTTCGCTTCGAACCAGTCACTTTGTTTTACGTACCGATAAAATTACTGCAAACCTAACCCAATCAGTGCACGGTTGAGCGACACCACACAGTAATGCAATCCAGGTCTTAACCATTGCTATCTATACGACCCCTCCTGGTGACATGGTGAACTAATGACCCACTCATTGAGAGAAGCAGCTTTGCTGTCTAACACCACGACCCCTCCGTGCACTTATGACAACTCCGTTAGGAGAAAATATGTGAGCCAGTGCGCCTTTTTAGCGCATTTCTGATTAGATAAGATATTCCAGAAATACTCATGTATGCGACCCTTTCCTTCCGTCACAAAGTCCGCAAACGCTACTTCCTCGGTCAACCACAGACATGATAGGATAGCGGTTGGCAGCAAGATCGCTCTATCTCTAATACAAAAATGCGACCCCTCCCTTTGCTACGCTCCTGGCGATGAACATGGAGAATCCCAGGAACGACAAAGGGTCTCCAAACCCACTTTTTTATTCTGTCAGTCACTCAGCTACAGTATATAGCATTCGAATTGCAGCGCATGTCTGTCATCTCAGCAAGAAACAGGCGAAATGACACGACTCTTTCTCATGAATTATTAAGCGACCGCAGGCCAAAAACGACTCTGAAACCAGCAAAAACTGCCACATTCGCATGTCATGCAATAATGATCGAGTGCAACCGAATAGCCAGCCAGCCGACCAGCCAGCGGCAGGGCCACTGCAGGAAACTCCACCACATCTGCCTCGCGGTGAGTGCGAAACACTTCCTGCCTAGATATTCCTGCTCGCGTGGGAGGGAGGAAACAACTAGAAAGTCGTAATACTATTTCGAGCTCCAGTATTGAAAAAACCCGCCCTAATCTTCATTTTGTCGATTGGTAGCAGAAATATGACCCTCAACCCACGATCCTATCCTAGACCTTTTAGCTTCGTCAACCTCCTTCCACGACTCCTGACCTCCATGCCATCCGTCTCGGCTGCAACTTTCTTCGTCACCCACTCCTGTGCCTGATAGCCGAAGTGGTCTTCTGACAGCAATCACGGCCCCTTAACTCCCTTTGACATCGTCTCAACCTTCTCTGAGACTACCCTGACGAACCACTACGACCCCACATGACTGACCCCTCCACGACCTACTAACTAGATTGACTTTCATCAACCACTAGTTCCTTACAAACCACTGCTCGATTGACCCCTAAAACAACCCTCCAACTTTCTCTCCATCAACCACGACACCTTCGCTTACATGAATATGTGACCCCCCCTCCCCTACCTCATTTCGCCTATCATGCCATGAGTCTTCAACTAAATTGAAATCCCACATTAACTCCAAGAGCAACGACCCCAAAACATCTCCTTCCGACCCCTCCCTTGACACACTCTTTGACCTTCTTCCACCCTTACTTTCCTTGCCTGAACCCCTTGACCCCTTCGTTGACCCCTCACTTCTTCGACCCCAACGTCCTTCATGCACCTGTATGACCCCCACCACGACCTCAGATCTGTCCGACCTCCACTTACCACTCATAACCTCCCTGACAAACCACGACGACCCCAGCATTCTTGATACTCTCTACGGCCCCTAGCTAGCCCGACCTCCACCTATCACTCATGACTTCCTTGATCCCCTACGACGTGCTTGACCCCAACAACGACTCCTCAACTGGGTCGCCTACCACGACACCCCAGCTTCTCCTCTGAACCTGCGACGCCTAACCCCCTCCTCCCCCTCCAACACGCCGCAAGTCCTCAACTCCATTAAAAGATCACCTCTCCCCCTAATCAATTACTTACTTGACCTTCATTATCAACCCCATCATCCTTGGCTGGACCCCTTCGGTAACCCCCACCTCCCTTCACAAAACCCCCCGCCTCTTTTACATATCCATAGGCTCTAATTCCGTGATCCCCAGTGACGACGCCTAACTTACCCGACCTCTATATAATGCCAACAACTTCCTTTACCGTCTATTGAGATCTATTTGATCCCTATAACGACTCCTCCATCCGTCACCCGCAGCTTCCCTGGCTAACCATCTTGGCCCTAACGTCCGTGCAACCTATCTGATTTCGTCATTAACAAAACACTAGGACCTTACGCCTACCTACCCCTACCCATGACCTCAAAATGTCCACCCCCATCCGTAGCCCCTAACAACCCCACCTGTACTCCCTCATCCTCTTGATGATTCTATACCTTCCATGACCACCCTTTCAACTCCTCGGCTTCCTTGACCACCATCGTAACCCTTTCTCCAACTTTTTTTCAGAAGCCAGCACCTCCCTGGCTCACCACGACCACTCGATTGCGCGACCCCTAGCGGCAACCCATTCCTTACCCGAGCACGCAGTCACAAATCCAACTCGTTCTCCCAAGTAATCCCCTAGTTTGTCTAAGAAAGAGCCCCAATCTCGTTAGCCCTGACCTTCTACCCACGCCCCCCCCCGCAACCCCTAGATTTCTTGTCATTCAAGATAACAGACCGGATTCTCTGATCGACCATTAGGACTCACAGCTTCCAAAAACCGACCTCAGTGTCCACTTGCTCGTCGTCTTGATAGGAGGCTCTCGAGTGATATGCGAAACCAGAAAATTCATCGCGATATCCTCGCAGTTCGTTACTTCATCCACATGATGCCGTATCGCCTCGGGCATTTCATATGTATACATTTGTAGATACGACTGAAATTTTGTTTTCGCTAACTTTTCAAAATCATATTTTCAAAACAGAGTCAAATCGAGCGAAATGCTCCACGCCTCTGTCATTCGCACTTCAGCATTGAAAGTGCGCGGTTTTTTGCAAACCAATCTTCCTACCCTTCCGTAGCACAGATAATTACCCTTTTCATCGCTCAATACTCAGCCCTGCAACGAAAACAAAGGCTCACCCTTTCCGAGTGAGGCACGCATTCAAACCAAATGAGGCAGCCCAGCACGACGTGAACGTTCTATGGTCGCTGCTATGATACTTCACAGGAAACTGGTTATTAGACCCGAATGGACTGAGCTAAGTACTGTGGGATGCGAAAAAACCCCGGGTGCTCACATAGTCCTTCTCCTATTAAAGGCATGTCGATTAGGGACGTGCCGGAATGTTCTACTGTTATCTGAGAAGAGATCGGTACTGCAGCGTCATTAGCAAACGGACCAGTTGGGGTGTCGTTGTAGGGTCTCTGTCTAAAACAGTGCCTGTTTCTTCTGTAAATTGTTTTCCAGAAGATGATATGTATTGATCATAAAGTCGACAGAGGCTTTGTGACCGATCTCAGCCGAGCTACGAACCCGCCCTCTTTGGTCACCAGAATTTTCAAAAAATGTCGCAAATCATCCGAACCCTCCGCTCATAGGTGAAAATTTTATCTAAAATCTTCACGATCCCCTCCCCGAATTTACAAGTTTTCCTTTTTCAAACATGAAAACTTACGACCCCCACCCACCCCGTTGTGTCCAGTCAAAACCCCGCTGCACATCTATCTGAACTTCCTAAGTAGCTAAAATTCGGAGATGTCCTCTCAATCAAGGTCCAGCAGCCCGTTGGCTTTTTTGAAAAAAAAATGTAAAAATTTTCGCTTCGCAAGGAGAATTTCGACACTACGGTCGGCACGTATCGCTCTGATACTTTGCATTCCTTATTAAGCGTTGGCGCAAACTCGGTGCACATATGTCATAACAAAAGTGCACCGAGTACGCGTCAACGGACAATAAGGAACGCGCAAGATATCAGTGTACGTTTGTACATTTTCAATATTATTTTGAGAAATTGAGGTACACCCGCACGCTTTGATTTTGTTTGCGAACCCGGTACGACGAATTTACCAAAATGTTCTATATTTCAGAAATTCCTTCAACTTTTTTTAATTCGCTGATGACCCATAGAAATTTCCGGCAATAAAAAATCACAACCCCCCAAATCATCATTGTTCATTCAAAAATTAAAAGACCCCCATTGGCAATCCATCCAGACCTGGTCGTCCCTGCCCTAAATATGCCACAACGTCTACCAGCCCTGGTCCTAGCAAATTAAGAGCGAAGTTCCAATCTTCTAAATCTTGTAGTGAAAAGAAGTGAACGCCTGAAGTTGATTAAAGGCAGTGGTCGAGTTGAAAAACGTTATCTAAAAAACTATAAAAATCAGCTTAGATAGAAAACAGCTGAAAAGGTATGAAATTAGCGCGGTGAAAAACGGGGTAGAACTAGAGTTTTTAGGGCCCAAAGAAGCCAGTTCGTGCACACGTGCACAGCGCTGCAAAAAAAAGATCGCAGCCTCATGCCGAGCAGTCAAAAATCATGGACATTCAGAGGAAGGAATAAATTCGAATTTACGTAATGAAAAAAGTTGAACAATGAAAGCAAGCACTTCAGTCAATGTTTTTGACTAGATGAGTCTGAAGGAGAGTCTTCATTGATTGAAATTCAACCAGCTGATGTTCGATATCAGAGATCATCGCTCCCGATGATGTGGAGTGGGCTCGTCCACCATCAAAGAGCAAGAAAGTTCAGGTTCAAATTTGGCCCATAACAGCGGTTTTTTCGCAATTTTTCTCATTGGTCCTACTACTCTAAACCTAGGAAAGGGTTTAGAGAGGAAAAGAAGGCAAGCATATTTTCCTTTCAGGGCGTTTTAGTGAACACAAACATACAGTCTGAAGCAACGGAAAAAATGCGGTTGTGCGGTTGCGTATTTCCACTAAGCATACTATAGGTTGCGCCATGAACGACGGCATAGTTGTAGTGAGCGAGTTCCACCATACCCCAGCCAGGTGCAGATGACTGTTCCGATGTGTCTGCGCTATACTTAGTATCCGATTCACTCCATTTCGGATATCCGACCGGATATCCGAGATTCGGATAATCCGATATCCAAAAATTTGAAAACACGCATTATCTGAATCGAACCATTATTCGAAGGGTCGAAAATTCGGATAAAATCGGATAAAAATCGGATAAAACGGATAAATTTTGCGTAAAATCGGATAAAACGGATAAAATTTGCGTAAAATCGGATCAAAACCGGATAAAATCAGATAAATCGGTTCATTTTAGGTTGAACGTAGTAAACCGGTCCATTTTTTATATCAACTATTTGACTCACTTTTGTTTCCTCATTCGTGTAATTTATGTATATGTCCATTTCTCGTAGCTACTATTCTACTCATGTGTGTGTGTGTGTGTGTGTGTGTGTGTGTGTGTGTGTGTGTATGTGTGTGTGTGTGTGTGTGTGTGTGTGTGTGTGTGTGTGTGTGTGTGTGTGTGTGTGTGTGTGTGTTGCCTGAGATTTGTTCCGATAATATCCGAAATTTATCCGAAACTATCCGACGGATATCCGTATCCGGATCATTGGAAAAATGGCATTATCTGAATCGATCCAATATCCGAAAATTTGAAGAAACGCATTATCTGAATCGAACCAATATCCGGTAAATTTAAAATGGCATTATCCGAATCGATCCATTATCCGAGGAATTACCTTCGGATAACAAGTATAGTCTGCGCTCGTTATTCAAATAGCCACTCTGGAGAGGTTCTAACTCTACGATAATGCAGCTTCAAGCTTTAGGATTGCTATTAGCTTTAAAGGCAGTGGTCACGATGAAAAACGTTATAGAAAAAACTACAAAAATCAGCTTAGATAAAAAACAGCTGAAAAACTATAAAGGTAGAGCGGTGAAAAACGGGCTAGAATTAGAGTTTCTAAGGCCCAAAGCAGCCAGTTCGTGCACACGTGCACAGCGATGACGAATTAGATCGCAGTCTCATGCCGAGCAGTCAAAAATCATCGACATTCAGAGGACGAAATAAATGCAAATTTACCTAATAAAAACAGTTGAACAATGAAAGCAAGCACTTCAGTCAATGTTTTTGACTAGATGTGTACATAAATCCGAAGCTGCATTGATTGAAATTCAATTTCAAGCCAGCTTATGTTCTTGATATAAGAGGTCATCGATGCCGATGATATGGAGTGAGCTCGTCCACCGTCAAAAGACAAGAAAGTTCAGGCTTCAAATTTTGCCCAAAACAATGGTTTTTTCGCGATTTTCTCTTATAGGTCCTACTACTCAAGACCCAGAAAAGGGTTTAGAGAGACAAAGACGACAAGCATATTTGATCGCGACCACTGCCTTTAAATAGGTCTGAATACGAGATTACGGATAATCTTTTTTTTTGGATTTTTTGAAATACGAGGGGTGCGAACATATTATTCGATCGGATAGCTTCAAGGTAGCAATCGCGGATGATCCGATCCGTTCGTATAGGAAGGTTGAGCGATTCATCGAATTCAGCATCGAATCGAGAATGACGCCTTGGGTGAACCAAAATCCGACTTTTTCCGAATACCGGAAACGTTCGAAAACTGCAAGTTTTCCCCCAAACACGCAATACAAAAAAATTACAACTCTTTTAATGTTTTTATATATACCCTCAAGAACAACCCGAAATGAAGGAGAAAACAAAGAAACACACTCCTGAAAAAAATTATCAGCTTTATCCTCATCGACTAATGACAAACTTGGAACCGAGCCAGCCATAACACACAGTATTCTTCCGTTGTCGAGGAATGCATTTTGGTGAGTTAAGACCTCGAGTCTATAAGATTTGACGTTTGAAGGCAGCGTCCGCGCAGAAAACCACATTTGGGTTTTCGTCTCGATACAGGCCTGCGAAAATTAGCCCTGTAAAAGCCGGGATAATACCGCGACCCTCGAATGTGCCGCGATAGTTCCGCAATAGTACTGCAGCGGCTACGTGATCAGACGATTCTGGTCCCGTGTCTTCAGGCTCGACATCGCCGCCTTAGTACCGCAGCGGCTCCGCGTTAAAACCGCACCGGCCCTGAGAGGATGCAGCAGCAAACCCGCGTGGAGTACGATGGATGTACTGTCCTGTGTGGTAAAACGAAATTGTCGCTGGTTCAATATCCCAAGTTTGAGATATATTCCATATTTCCTTGTAAGGGAAAACGACGGTAACTCTGTCCTTATGAGACAGAGGACGTAGCAACCGCAGGTGCACATTTTTGTTCTCAGATCCCCCTAGCTGTATCAGAATTCCTAAAGGCAGTGGTCGCGATCAAATATGCTTGTCGTGTTTTTCTCTCTAAACCCGTTTCTGGGTCTTGAGTAGTAGGACCTATGAAAAAACCGCAAAGAAACCACTGTTTTGGGCCAAATTTGAAGCCCGAACTTTCTTGTCTTTTGATGGTGGACGAGCCCACTCCACATCATCGGCATCGATGACCTCTTATATCAAGGACATCAGCTGGCTTGAAATTGAATTTTCATCAATGAATCTTCGAATTTATGTACACGTCTAGTCAAAACTTTGAATGAAGTGCTTGTTATCTATGTTCAACTATTTTCATTGAGTAAATTTGCCTTCATTTCTTCCTCTGAATGTCGATGATTTTCGACTGCTCGGCATGAGACTGCGATCTTTTTGGTCGCCGCTGTGCACGTGTGCACGAACTGGCTTCTTTAGGCCCTAGAAACTCTAATTCTAGCCCGTTTTTTACCGCTATACCATTATAGTTTTTATGCTGTTTTTGCTCTAAGCTGATTTTTGTAGTTTTTTCGATTACGTTTTTCATCGTGACCACTGCCCTTAAAGGCAGCATACACGCTCGTGAACGTGGTTGGGATAACAATGCGAATCGAACCGTATAGCTTACAACATAATGCCTACGCATTTTTAAGTGTCAAAAATGACCCACAACGCCGCTACATGAGGTAGAAGTTGGCCCCGCCCTGTATTTTCACGCCCCTGTATTTGACCTTTTCCTCCAACGCAGGGTTTCTGGGCCATCTTCGCCGTCAGTGACGTGTGTGGTTCACTTGTTAGGCAATCTACCAACAGTACCGACGGTGAATATGACCCAGCAACTTTGCGTCGCAGGAAAAGGGCAAATACAAGGGGCGTGTAAATACAGGCGGGGCCAATTTCTAACTCATGTAGCAGCATTGTGGGTCGTTTTTTGACACTTCAAAATGCGTAGGCGTTGTAATCTGGGTCATACCATCCTATTTCCGTAGTTATCTCAATCACGTTCACAAGCGTGTATACTGCTTTTAAGTAACTTCGTGTGAGATACTCTCCCGGAGCCGTGGCGTCACTATCGCGGAACCGCCCACGGTAGTGCCGCCGCGGCTCCGCGATAGTGCCGCTTCGGTATCTGTAGGCGCCGAAGCGGAACTATCGCGAAGCCGCAGCGACAATTTCTCCCAGAGAATGTTTTAACCAAGTGGAGATAATTGGCTAAGCTTGAGACCTCAATGTTGCGTAGAGACCCTAGAGTTCAAAAATATGTTTGTTGAAACCTTCTTGTTTTTAGAGAATTTTCGACAGCTGAAAAGCGAAAAGAATTGTGTAAGCAAGAAATTTGAGGGGGGTGAACCAATTCAGACGTTGAAATTTCTGAAATTTGTGTATTACACGAGACGCACCGGACAGACGTGAAAAAAGGAAGCCAAATGCTCCGAGATTTTCGAACGAGTTCTTCTCCAGAATTTGAATGTGTTGGGAAACCTTATCAAAACCTGGTAGTCCTACCTGCGCAAAATTGTAACAAAAAATGAATACGGCTATTTTCGCGTACGCTGCCTTCAAGACTTCTCGAATCAATGTGTCCACAACTTGGATTTATCCTAAGTAGTCTTTTCAGTAGATCTGATCATCAGAGTTTCACATCTTTGGGACAATATCCAACAATTAAGGACTCGGATCCAATTCAAAACATCGAACAAGCCCAAAAATGATAGAAATCCTCACATACGAAATGCCTTCATATCAAACATTCACCGCCCATCCTCCAGCTGTAGTACAAAGACCAAATTCCAATACGTTCGCTACTAATGACGGCAATTCGAATTCCACTCACACACACACAGCATGATTTGTCCGGCGATTTTACTCGTCTCCTTCTAACAAAGGTAATCCATTGTGCGTTTGTCAGCCGTCGTCCGCCAGTCAGGCCTGCGCTGGCGCCTCCACACGGGCCATGTCGGCGGCGGCGCGCTCACGTCTAACAAAGCGCTAATTTAGTATTCATGTCGAGCAGCCTGCCTGCCTGCCCCTGAAGTGTGAGATCAATACGCTGAAGCGGCGGGAGACTCTTCCTCTTCTGGGGAAGAGAAACGAGAAATGAGGGATGACGAGCCGGCACGATGAGCATGATAAGCATAATAACTATAATTCAATACTGCCAGCGCCTCTTTCCTCGCAATACTTTTCAGCCACAGCAGCCAGCCATCACTCTTCAAAGAAGCCGAGGGATTCAGTGCGTTTCGCACGACTTGACCCAAAAATAGACCAGATTTTCTATAAAGAACTGACCAACCTTGTGCAGAAAAGCTGCTCCTGTTAGTATAATACTAAGTTGACAAGTATGGTTACTATTGTAGTACATTTCATCGCCATACCTCGCATGATGTCGAGCTGGGAATCCAACGATCCGCTGGCGATTCTCTCTCCATACTCTAGAATATGGTTCGTGAACTCTGTCTGATAGCCTTTTTTTTATACAACCTTCGTTTTCTTCTGTATGAAAGCTATGACATTGAGGAGTCCCCATATTTGTTTTCTTTTCGCTGGACGTTTTTGATAGTAATAATCGCTGACGAAACTTTTCCACAGACAAATCGGTGACCTGTCTTGGAGTTTTTACCGGAAATCGATAGCTCGGGGGTTCATTGCAACAATAATGTTGAAATACGGCTAAAAACCAGCAATAAATAGCCTAATACGGCAAAAAAAAGCTTGAATAAGCTATGCCCGGACCACCCACTTCCTAGTTGACCACTGAGGAAATGGGTGGCGCGGGCATAGCACATCCAAGTTTCGAAGCCGTATACGGCTACTAATGGTTCGTTTTTAGCCGTTTTCCAGCTCTTGCTGTTACAATGGACCCCAGAACACTTTACATCCAGTAAAAACTCGGACACCGTTTTTATCGTGTGGGCTGCCTTTAACTGCAAGTTGTGGTGTGGTCAGAAAAGGTGTCCCTGCTCTGGAGGTCGCTGCTGGGTGAGGGGAGGAGGGAGGGGGGTGGGGGTATGGTGGGGCCTAACAAGGAAACTACTACTCATAAAAATGAAAACAGTTTACTTGTAATATAAATGTAACTTACTTGAATGTCTCAAGTAACTTACATTTATATTGCATGTAAGCTACACTTATGTTACATGTAACTTACACTTATATTTTCACCATGGGTGACCATCACACGACGCAGACGAGACGCGGAATATGTTACCAGTAACTTGTTTTCATTTTTCTGAGTATTAACCAGAGTGGCCATTCCAAATGGAATAAACTTTCTAGGAACATTTTTGAAGGTAGAGTCCAAATATGCCTTTCGCAGCTGCCTAAAATCACTCTGAAAAAAGTTATAGGCGTTTTTTCTCTGATTTCTGTACCTATTGTAGCTTTCGAAATGCGTAGAAACCTCTCAACAATCTGGAAATAGACACCATACCAACCCTCCTGAGCAAAGTTTGGATTGAAGGCAGTGTTCACGATAAATCCTGGATGTCCAATTTTTTACAGATTATGATAGGTTAAGAGCTTACTGTAGCAGTAGCGTCAGGAAGAACTACAGAAATTGACGAAAAACACTTTTTCACGCCTAAGCAGGACCGCTTGTGTGACGTCATATTTTTGGGAATGGAATGATTGACCGGTGTGAAGAAATGAAGTCTTTCCATGTGATAAAGTGATCCACCTTACCCACTGTCACTTATCGAAGCCAATACCTTTGCTGACCGGCTGTTTACGTGTTCAAGCTTCTTCAGAAAGGATTAGTTTGGGAGGCGAGGTGGCACAATGAGTTGACCGGCCCACGCGTTTTTCACCCACTTCCCGATAATTTTTCGTGTTAATCTCTTCACTGTTTTCATCGGTAGGTCCCAACGCTTACGTTTCTGGGATGAAACTAAAAAAATTTCCATCGTGAACACTGCTTTTAAAGCACATCTTCCGAACTTTGAACAAATAATAGTGTTTTCCACATGTACTGATTGTTGACTGAACTGATATCGATAATGGTGTTCAAAAAGTGTTTAGGAAAAATATTCCAGATTTACCTTAAAATTCTCATGGGGGTGTTATTTAGAGCGCTAATCACGAATCTGAGGTTTATTTTTCGATTTTCCGAAGTTTTCGACTAAATTCGTTTAAAAACCTCCAATGGGAAAAAACTTGAGGGCAAAACGCTTTTTTCTCACGATTTCCGGAACGCTACGATAGTAGAGTGTTGCCCGAATATTCGTTTATTCGAATAAAATTCGAATAATCGAATATTCGAATAGTCGAATATTCAAAGTGGATTATTCGGGTTATTCGAATACTCGAATATTCAAAAAAGTGGAATATTCGTTTATTCGAATAGTCGAATATTCAAAGAAAGTGGAATATTCGGTTTATTCGAAATATTCAGCAGAAATACTGAATATTCGATAAGGTCATAAACCATATTGCACTGATTTTACATTTCAAACATCTTAGAGTAATCAATCGTAATTTCTAGCAATTCTTCAGCATCTCATAAATATATCGTTATAGCAAGTATGTACACTACTGTACAGTATCTGCCGCAGGGCCGGCTGCGCCGGCATCTTGAAGGATTTAAGACAAATAAACCGAAATCCGTTAGCACTATGTGATTGAGTACGAAGTTCTCACGCGCACACGTGTTTCTGCCTCGTTCTAGAATCGTCTTCCTTGCAAGTAGTACTGTGCTTATCTGGGTCAAATTCCGGTCCTGGTGCGTGAAATCTCGACACGCTTTGCGGCAGCGCTAGTCGGAAGAGTTTCCACAGCGCCGCAGCTGCCGATCTGTTGACTCTGGGTGGGTTTTGAGGGCTGACTAAACGAAATTGAAGAAAACTGTTTAAAAAGCCATATCGAAAGTCAGCTTTGGAGCGGGAAACTCGATCAGCTCGAGCGTGCGGCCGCAAAGCATGTCGAGACGCAATTGCGGACGGAATTTGACTGAATATGGCTTTAGTACAGCGGCTGCTGCTGGCGTCCCGCGAGCAGGCTCATTGGGCTGGTTTCGGCGACAACACTCAAAGAAATTACAAAGCATTCAAGCATGCAAACAGTGTTAACCTACTTTTCTGTGCAGTGACACACCAGTCCTTCTTCAGTTTTATGAGGTCGTGACGTGGTAGTTCATTTATATTCATTTCTGTCATGATAAGGACAACCGCTGTTTGAGATTTATTAGCGCCCCCATGACAAACCAAACACCCTGCTACCGTGCCTACCTGCTTTATTGCCTAATGAAGCAGGGTGCGTTTCAGCACGTTCCCGTGGCGGCTACGTCATGAAACATCCGCACCGCGTGGGAGCGAATTTACAGTCATAACTCGTAGCCAAGGAAGCAAATTTGTCCATGAAACGGCTATTTTTCCTCCCAAAGCGTCGTGGGAACATTCTTGGAACGCACCCCAGAATGATGTTTGTGTTTCCTGGATGCAGATTTTTGATTAACTCTCATTTCCATGATATATAAACCCGATTTAGATAAGTTGGTGCGAATAAACAACTAAGCAGTTGAAATGAGTTTCTAAGGGGAGGACGTGAGGAGGAAAGGAAGGGGGTGGTGCCTTTGCTCCACGCTCTTTGATGAACGCACAAATGATTTTGGTGTCCTGCGCTCACTCACTTCGGTTCCACACTTTCAACGACGTTCTGCGCACTCCGACTTGGGTCCTCTCACGTTTCATACGGCGCTCGGCCACGTGGGTCCCGCACGTTTAACGGCACGTCCTGCGCGACCCCGCGGGTCCCGCACGAAGACTTTTATGGTGCCCGGCACTCCCGCGGTTCCAACACACTTTCTGGGGCGTCCTCCACGCTCTCGCTTGGGTCCACACGCACCTATGGCGATCCGGCATGCTCCACTTAGGTCCGGCACACTATCTTCTTGATAGTACTGCAAGCAGTTGTCACTAGTGCTAACAGTTTCGCTCAGATAAGGACAGTAGGTTGCTCCAGCAAACGATTTACAAACATGGGCAAATTGATAGCCGCCCGCTGGTTGAAACGTTTTATAAACTGCTATCGCGTCCGAGGTCAAAGTACTAAGGCTTCTGTAGTCATTTTTGTTTCAATTCTGAGTACACTTAGCAAACTCAATTTTTCACATCCACATTTCGAATGACAAATTCAACTTCTTTTGAACTCAGACTTCCGAACATATTCAGTCTCAATTTTGGTTTCCCGAGCTTTGTCGATTTTCTCTGAGGAGAATGATGTTCCGAAGGTCAGTGGAGTCTGCACGAAACACTTGTAAGACGATTAGCAGCACAAAGCTTTTGCGTGCGAGGTCAGATTTCTCAAACTCAGCTAAAACGTCAATATGCAGGGTGCTCGAAAATGCTGACAGTAGCTCACTTCCATCAGCTCTCAGATTGGGCTTCAGACATGTGGAGAATGCGTTGAACTTGGTACGCAAGTCGACCTCATTCCAGCTTCCACTTCATGCAATTTTTCTTTAAACGGCAAAAAGATAGTTCTGTATCTCTTCAAAAATTTATAAGATACTGGCAGAACTGAACAATCAGTTCTGGTACGCTTAGCTAAACGGTTATTGATTAACAGCGATGAGATCGGAAAGCTGATCTCAGCCTTGAGACAAATCATGACTTGTCCACAGGAAAAATCGTTCTTTGAAAAATTCATCAAAGAACCGATTTGCGCGGGTCAAGAGTGAGTGTTGATGCTGGTGACTTCTATCCCATTAACGGGTCGATGTATGGCAAATCGATCACCCATCCTCGTCATCGAAATTCTGTAACGAAGAAACGACGTCTTCCTGCAGGTTTGAATGCTGGATTAAAATGGGATAGTACGCAATAGCGCGTTGTCCGAATATTCAATTATTCGAGATATATTCGAGAAAAATATTCGAATATTCCGAGATAATTCGAATATTCGAATATTCAAAAGTGGATTATTCGGTTTATTCAAATAATCCGAATATTCGAAGTGGAATATTCGTTTATTCGAATAATCGAATATTCAAAGTGGATTATTCCCGTTATTCGTTTATTCGAATATTCAGAAAAATATTCGTTCCAACCTCTATACGATAGATGTGGCTCAACTAGTTTCTCTCGTTTTACTTGGAGTGCATAACACAAATCTGAGGTCCGTTTATCGATTTTGACAGCTTACGGCATATTACGGTGGACGAATTCGATGTTCATTTGTGGATTTTCGAATTACTAAGGTATGCCCGCCCCAACCCAGAAATTCGAGAAGCCGACCTCAGATTCGTGTTCTGCATCCTTTAGTCTTTCCGGACGAAGAACTCCGCCCACGCGGTCGGCGTGCATTTCCAGCAATCTTCACAGATGCATTTTTCGAACTTGTAAATCGAATAGCAGGATTATTAGACAAATAGTGAATGATATCCCAGTCAGCTGTTTGCAGCCGTGGAAAAGTTCGCCTGAAAATGCCTATGCGAAGGTTGCTCAACACGCACGCCGACAGCGTGGGCGGACAGTCTGATTTTTTTTTATTACAGCTACATACACGTTTTGAGCAGGATCCGTTTTTTTAACACCCTGAAAATTGGCTGATAGGAGCCCTAACCTTTTCGCGAAGTTTTAAAAACGCTCATAACTTCTTTCGGAGCGATTTCAGGCAACTGCAAAGGTAATGTTCGGACTTGGAGTCCCAAAATGATTCTAGAACAGTGAACAGTTTCCATTTCATTTGGAATGGCCGTTGTGACCAGAAGGAGTTCTCCTATGAGAAAAAATCGAGAAAATTCAGTGGCTCACTGAAAACATTTATGATCACCCTAGGAGCTAAAAAAACAAAGAGGCTGTAGCAGACAATCGCGGAAAACGAGGAGACCCTGCAGGAGCCGGAGAAGTCAAGGAATCGCTGTAGGTAGTAAGGCAAGTTGAAAGCAGCGGTTGGAAGTCCGGTTGTTTAGGCTAGTGCATATTAGGAAAATTAGGGTTGGAGACGTAGCGGGGGTAAAGGAGGCTGAAGCGCTAAGTAGTTGGTCGCGATAGACGATCAAGAAAGTTTAGGTGCCGTCAAAATAAGTCAATGATTTTAGAGAGTCGACCAAGAGATCCCCACTCCTGAGATGAAAAACTTCTTTAGCTTTTTGGGAGTGACAAGGATGGAAAAATTCAAAGCTGCAGATGGCGGTTAGGGTCAAGCAGATTAAAATTCATGTGAACTTAACAGATCATCAAGAAAGTGATGCCGCCGCGAGAGGTTTTCAGAAAAGCTGGGAGTCATGGAATCCGTCAGGAAGATCGAAGACCGTCATAAGAGTCTTCAGGTCAGATGAAGGTCGTTGAGGGGTCAAGAAGTCAGGAGCCGATGCCGAGGAAGTAAAGGGCTGTCCGAATGAAACCGTACGCCCAAGCGGCCGTCGCTGTGCCATTTTCGCACCAACCCTTTCACGGTGGCAAACAGCTGACTCACGGTATATTATTCACTTTTGGTTTCGTCAGGTTTTCCTTCTAATCAATTTACAGGCTCAAAAGAACCCATTTGCGACGGCTGCTCGACACGCACGCCGACCGAGTGCGCGAACAGTCTCCTTGGGGCGGACTTTATGTTCGGAGCTGACTGTTGAGAAAGCTAGGATCATTACGAATAGAGGTCACCGTAGATGTTAAGAAAGTTAATTGTCTCGAGTTCCTGAAGGAGAGGGGGGTCGCTTCAAGGAGAGTCCGGAGGCCGCAGTGGGTCATGAAGAAAGCAAGCAGATCTCAGTAGATCACCAAGCGGAAATGTCCGTTTTCTGTTTCCGGAATATTTTACATATCTCTGTTTTCCCGCATTTTTCTAGGATAATAAAGGAAACAACACGGAATAAAGAGCTAGTGAGGGGAAGCAAAAGCTTCGAAATTTTTAGCTTTATTCCTGCTTCAGCACTCCACTACACTTTGGCTTCCTTGTTTCCATTTCCACGTTAATTTGTTTTCCATTGCCAGGTACCCTTCGTTTTCCGCTCATCCTATGTGGTGATGGATCGTCAGAGAAGTCATGGATCGCCGCACGTATTACCGAACGACTCCACGAAATTAACGGCCATGATACATTCCAGAAGAAGCAAGAAGGCCGAGGGCACTGTTAGAGGCAAAAATGTTTCCACAGAAATGCTAGTGATCGCCGTAGGGATGGAATAAGGTCGGACGGAGAAAAAGTTTTTTAGTGTTTATGTCTTCAATTTCTGCAAGTTAGGTTAGCGGTATCGTGGAAAACTGGCTTATAACGTATATTCACCTGAAAGCGAACACAATCTCATGCTGCTTCAAATCGATGTCATCGTCAAGCGACAAAACGGCTTCCGTTCGTATGCGGTCCCAGGGCACGAATCGATTATTCAGGCTGTTCCTTGTGACTTTTATGAACCTGAAATTGGAAAACGCTCAGCTAGGGCACGATGACGTCATTCTATGGCCAATAAAGCCTCCCTTTACGACACTTTCCCCTGTGCCAGCCAGTCCTAGACGCACCGATTTATGGAACGCCATACAAAGGATTAATGTGGAACCATAAATCCCTGGACGTTGCAATAGTGCAAAACTCACTCCACTGGCACATGAAGACGGGGCCATGCTCCCAGCGGTTCTCTGTCCACATTATTCCAGATCACAACAACTTTATTCAAGTATGGCAATCGATGGAGCCGTTCCAAAGATGCTGATAGCACCGCATCTCGATTATACGTCAGAAGAACAACTTAAAAATCCTATTGAAATTAATAATACACGAGAAAACGCAATAATAGACCCATCTAACCCGTAAACTGTTCCCTTGCCCGATTTCCTCCGAGAGCCTTGCTGAATTCCACACCTGATCCCGGCTCTATTGGACGGAAGCCTGAACACACTGGAAATTCACAGACTGTTTTTTTCTCACTTATGTGATGAAAACTGCTTAGAACGCTACCAAAACAGTGTCACTGTAGCACATAACCATTTAAGGCATTCCTAAGATGATTACTTGATAATTGGAGCATCAATTGTTCAAAAGAAAAAAACGTAGAAAATCTACACAAGGTGTTCTGTTGATCGCAAAACATGTTTTTTTTTGCCGTAACTGCAGTTCAACGTCGCAGTGCACGTTATGGTATGTGGTGCAGTGCGATAAGGCGCTCCCCCGGAAAGGGAACTTGTTGGTTCAATCTCACCAGGCGCCAAGGGTTTTGCGATCAACTGAGCACATTGTGTAAACATACCATAACGTACACTCCGACGTTAAACTACAGTTACGGCAAAAGAAAACCAAAAAAACGTAGAAAATCAGGCAAAAAGGAGAATTTAAAAGGTTTTCGGCCGCAAAAAAACGGTACAAAATGAGCTCAATATAGCAAGAATTGGGCTGCTTGTAGTGTTGAGCGTGTAGTGAAAAGGTCAGCTGTGGACAGCTCCTAAACTCAGCGACAAATTCAGCAAGTTTTCCTTCGAAAGTTACGTGGTAGAACGGCCCAAAAATAGAAAGTGTGCAAATTTTCTCCGGCAAAAAAGGCAGAAAATAAGCTAAGAATCGCACAAAACGGATAATTTGCTGTCTGAAGTGTACAAAAATGAGTTAAAGAAGCGATGCCGCTAATTTACACGACGTTAACGACCCGTTTAGCACGTCTTTCGAAAACCTGGAAGGTAGAAAAATCCCAAAAGACAATGGACATGTTTTAACCCCCGCAAAACAGTACATAACGTGCCCAGGATCGCGCAATACTTACCGTGCGCAGTCTGCGGTGAGCACTATAAAGGTTCCTTACTTATAAAACTCAGTCGAGAAACAATCCAAAAATCGCCAAAAACGGCAAAGGGCAGATCTACTGCTAATTCCTCCTTATAATACCAAAACGGCATGCAACGCTCAATTCTAGCCCGATTTGTCCACGAAAAGGTTTCGGCACACATCATTTCCGAACTCTGTGGTTAAATCATGACGACACTAAAAAAAGCACAAAACGCTCACTGACAAGGAAAACCATTTTGCCGTTGTCCGAAGGGGGAAAATAAAGTATAGTTAGCTCCTTTGCTTGTTTCCTCAAGAAAAAAAAACGTTTAAATCTAAACCGCTATAATTACCAGTCAGCCGCCGGTGAGATTTGAACCGCCCGCGTCAGCCGCGGTTTAAATTTAATTTTCTTTCCTGAGGAAACAGAGCACGGACCTAACCATACCTTGCGATGATGTCCATGCTAATAGTAGCATAAACTGTAACAACCTCGAGCCTTAACCTATATCCCAAAACGTTATAAGCTCAGAGAACGATTGGTGGACCCCAAAAATTGAAATTTGTTTTCTTGACTCAAATTGCGCCCAGGAGGGTTATACTGGGGGGTAGGGAGGGGGGAGGGGTGCTGAGCCCAAATACAAGGTTCGGTTCCAAATTCTCGAACTTCTGCAGGTTACAGTAGACACAGTGCGATTTTTCTAGAAAAATTGCAACGAATTGTTAAAGTGATGATAGAAAAGACAAGTTTGCCATTGAATAATGCCCTGAACCCAGCTGTCTTAAACGGTTTCTTTAGCCACTGTCAGCCAATTTCTCCTATGACTACGGCAAAAAAAAGCACCGGATAACTCAACCTTTGAGCTAGGAGCAGCTCCAGGTCAAGCCCCCGTAGCCAAAAGTGGAGCTCTTGCAGCATTAATACGTTTATTACGAAGCCTCAGACGAAAAAGGAAGGTCTAGCCGAAACGCGACCAGATACAACAGGGGTGGAGGGGGGGGGGGTCGCGAACGCTTTGTCCCAGAAATGAAAAACTGCGGTGAGGATCGTAAGAATTTCGATCCCAAAACCAAAACTTGAAGAGACCCTGAAAGTATTTCGAACACCAAGGATAGGTGGTCGTGGCCTACGAGTATTTCGAACACCAAGGATAGGTGGTCGTGGCCGAACCGAGTTCCTATACAACGGCCAGCTTGACCCTGTCAGGCGCGTTCGCGACAAAACACAACAGGAGCGGAGGAAGGGGTCGTAAACGTCTTCTCCCGTAATTGGGCTAATTTTTTATCTACAAGAAGAAGAAAAGGGTTTGCAAGGACTTCCAAAATTTTTTTGAAAATTTTACCCAACCAACAAGGAGGGGCGGGATCGTAGCTTACGCTACATAGGTCGCAACGCCTCGCTGAACATTGCGAGTAACCAACCCAAAGCCACCTTTCTACGCGAATTCGAGGTCGATTTCCGAATACCTTCTGACAGTTGGATCACGACACTGCCCGAAATTCGACAACAGGCGAAGTGTAATACATAACTAACAGGCCAATCTGACTGCTCTCAGGATCAAGCGGCGTTGCGGAATTTTTTGCAACGGAGGTGAGGGGGGTCGCAAAAATTTTGGTCCGACAATGAAGGTTAGAGGGAACGCAAGGATTTCGGCCCGAGAATCAAAACTTTATTACGATATCCTCAAAGTTCTCGGTATTTTTGGTCACCAACGGGAAGGATCGTAGCATTGCTCAGGTTTTAGATGCTTGACCCCGACTACTGAACGAATTTTCGCCGTCTGAGAGTTTTAGTATTCAAATATAAGCTGTCCAGAAATCGCGCTTCGGGGGGATGGAATTGCAAAAATTTTGGATTTTGGAAAAAAATTGATGGTGAGGGGAGGGGTCACTCCAATTTCGAAAAATTACGCAACGCCACGCTTGACCCTGATTGCCCTCAAATGACAAGAAAAGTTATGTTGGTTACCACTTGCATGAAGAGTTGCAGCATGCAAGGCCCTGCTAAGTTCATGGCAGGCACAGGAAGTTACCAGAAGAGAGAGAATGCTGACACGCTTTTCTTCGAAAAGTCACTAACAAGAATAAGGAAAAGCACAGGAAGGGTATATAAGGTCTCAAAAACCTATGTAAAGAGAAATAAATGATTACAAATGGAAGAAATGTTCAAAATGTCCCAGAAACTTCCTGAAAATTCTCAAAATCGTTAGAAGTCCTTAGTACCCACCAGTATACAGGCTACAAATGAAGCTAAATGAAATTAAGGATTGCAGAGAATTCACAAATGTTCAAGAGAAACACTAACGGAATTCGTGAAATCACAAAAACCTCAAAAAATCTTACAGAACACTTCCAAGAAATTTTTTTGAAACGAAAAAGCCCACCTATGTTGGAGTCTGAATAGAACTCCGACTCGGCCGGCGAGTCCACTGACTGCGCCAGAAACTCCGGTGCGCTGCCCGAAACTCCAACAACATTCCAGGATTTATACGAGTACTGAACGGAACAGTTACTTGAAACAAATCCAAGGCGAAATCACTACAGTATTTACCATATAAATTGACGAAAAGTTGTGCAGATAACTCGGCGAGTCGACAGCTGCCTCCAAAGGACCTGCAAAACAGACTTTTCGACACGGCCAAACAGGTCGTTCTCTCAGGCCCCCGTCATGGTCGTCCGATCGGCTGTAGCCAGCCCGGCCGAAAAGCATCTACATCATGCGAATCGGTTGAGAACTCGTTGAGGCCGGACTGAGCCCGCCTGGTCCTTTCTGATCCAGGTGTGGCCGGCCTGGTCGATACGTATCCAATGTATTGCTTACTGGGGTGAGAAATCCCCCCTCCCACTCATTGTGATCGGACTGAGCCGACCGCAGTGTGCTTGAATACGCCGGCATAATCGATTGACATGTGGCCGACACACTAGGGGCGGCACAGGATCACTTCAGACAGAAAATGACGGCTCAGGACCACTAGGGACGGGAGAAACCGGCTCAGTCCCACCTCCGGTAGACTGTGGTGGGGAGAGGGGGGGGGGGCACAAATTCTCGAGAATGGCGATCTTCCTTCTTTAATTTTTGTTTTTTCGAAGATTTTTTGCGGTCCCTCCATAAGAATTCGATTTCATGCAAAAACTCTTTCGAAACTGTCTCGTAAAACAACGGCCGCTTGATTTCGCTTTCGGGAGCAACATTAAAGCAAAACAATAAAACTTGCCCAGATACTCATCATCCATGAAAGGCTGGACATTTATTGGAGTGAGGATCGGAGCCGTAAACGAGTTGTTGAACAGCGGGATGGCCTGGAACCAACACAAAACCCACTTTTAGAAGGCAATTATACAGAAACAAGTACGTCCAGCATAATTCCGAGCGAATTTATTCCCAAATAGGCCAAAAGAATGAATTTCCACCTAGAATTCTAGGTTACATAGGCCCGAATCATGGCTAAAACTCGATGTTGGAGACCAAAAGCTACTTCTAAATACAAATTCAAGACTGAAAAAATGCTCGGATTTTAGGGGAGTAACCAAAATATAAATTTAAAATACAGAAAAGTTATGAACTCACAGTTACAACATTTTCTGGGGGAGACGAAAGTCCTAAATTCCCACGTAAAGACGCCAACAGCGCCTTCACAATCACTGAAACACGATTAAGGTTATTCCACTCAACGAACTACCTCTAAATCTATCAACCCTGTCAATTTTTTCTATAAACTCTGTATTTTCGGGAACAAAATCCATGCAACCTCCACCCCCGTCGTCCGTCGAGCAGGGTCCAGCAGGGTTGTGACGGCGCACAATGGGATCGGTGCGGGTCGTGAAAATTTTAGCCCAAATTAGGAAAATCAGTAAACATGAAAAGGGAATCATAAAAACTCAGGTTAATTTTCACCTACGAGCGTAATTTCGTAACAGTTTCGGACACATAGCGAAAATTTTTGGCCATCAATGCAGGGGGTCGTAGCTCCATCAAAATCGGTCACAACGCCCCGCTGGACCCTGGCGTTGGGACGGGACAGGGGCTGTCTTCACACCGAGGCAAGAGTTGTCCTGTTTTTGCAGTTTGAAACGCCACGCCACTCAACGCGAGCAAAAGGCCCGAGTGGAATTAGAGCCACAGAAGGCGGGACAGCTCCTCCCTCGGCGTGTAGAGCCCCTGTCCCCGTCGGGGCAAACCCTCTTAAAGGCACAGGACACCAAAAAAATTATTTTTTCAGATTTCATGCTTATCATGGAGAGAGCCACTCTCTGATCGCAACGGTATCTCTGCAATCGTCCAGATATGGCTCCTTGAGAATGCCTGCATTTTGAGGGCAAACATTTCGTGGACAAGTTGTCTCATCACTGTATATCTCTTCATTCGCAATCGCTGCACGAGAGCAAAACAGGATGAGGAGATAGACTGGCAATGGACTGAAGAACGACGACATGTTCAGAATTCATCCATCCATTTCGCCGCTATCGAGTTCGTAAATCTGGTAGGGAGTCGGGCCTGTGGTGGCGAGCGAAGGAGGTCGGGCCTGTGGTGGTCGCTTATATCTTGCTTATTCGAAGGAATTGAGAACTCGCACCTGGCACGCGTTATACAGGAAGGGTCTGCTACACAATCAAATACAGATCACCAAATTCATGTCTGAAGGTGTATTGTGCCTTTAAGGCACAGTCCAAGCTCAGGGACGAAATCTAAGATTTCCACATAAATGTGAAGTGGACCCATCCTTCTTCTTCTTCTTTGCAGCCACATTGAGGGTTTTGTCATAGGTTGAGGAACTGGGCGACCAGTAACGGATTTGTCCATAAGTCCATTACGGTCAGCGTGGTAGGTCTCTCCGGACAGTTGAATAAATGTGCGGTATCGTGGCCGATGGTACCGCAGTCCGGGCACACATCAGATTTACTGCTGTCAATCCTGCTGACATAAGACATTAGCATTGTAGAGTGACCACAGCGTAATGATGCGAGCGTGCACCTGGCCCTTTTTCCGAGTTGAGCCTCGGATGTGCAGACTTGAGGCGGCACTACCCCCAATATGGGATTAATGACCGCCTTTTCCAGATGACACCGTACAAACTGAGTATGCCTCGCGCAATAGACGGAGTCGTTCTTGCTGTGAGTCGTGCCATCTTTGCAGATTGACTTTGCTGGGAGCATCGGCGAATGGCTTTCTGATCTTTCTTTCTCTGACGGGGTTTAGCACTCCAAGAGGGGTGATTTGGTTGTTTGACAA
This sequence comes from Aplectana chamaeleonis, assembly GCA_029168955.1. Lineage (NCBI taxonomy): Eukaryota > Metazoa > Nematoda > Chromadorea > Rhabditida > Cosmocercidae > Aplectana > Aplectana chamaeleonis. The sequence continues at coordinate 69,136 of JAPDOI010001266.1, forward strand.
TGTTGATGAAACATTGTTGGGCCTGGAGCTCACAGTGCTCCCTTACTGGTAATGAGCGGGTCTCAGCATGCAAGTGATCGACCGGGGAACTTCTTGCACACCCGGTGGCGATTCGAAGAGCCGCATTCTGTATGCGTTGCATTTTTGTCCAAGAGGGTTCCGAAACTAGATGCTGCCAAACTGGTGCGCCGTATTCTAGTGCAGGCTGGAGAATCGCTTTATACGTCATAATAATGGTTTCTTTGCTACTGCCCCATGATGTACCGCCCAGGGCTCTGAGCACATTAAGCTTCGCTTTGACGACGGCCTGCTTCTGTTCCGTGTTCTTATGGAATTTGAGCGATGGATCGAGCACGAGTCCGAGAAGTTTTGGGAATAGGGCGGCAGGCAAACGATCTCCATTCCATACGACATACGGATGTGCGCTGTGTTCAGATGGGTCCGTTGTGAGTACGGATACCGATGACTTTGACGCAGAAATCTTCAGCATTTTGCGGTCGAAGAAGCTTTTCAGTGCGGTCAAGTACCCGTTAATCTTAGCGGCGGCCACATTTATGTCCCGATCACGGCACAAGACAGTCATATCATCAGCGTAAGCGACCACCTTGATATCTTGGGGTGGGGCGGGCATATCTTCGAGGTACAGACTGAAGAGAGCAGGCGACAATACACCGCCCTGTGGGACTCCAGCTGCAATCGGAATGCTGTTTGAGACATGATTCTGGAACATCACTCTAGCCCGTCTTCCCTTAGTGAATGCAGCTATCCAGGGCTGTTGCCGTGGCGGGATTGATGACTCCAGTAAGTTGTTTGATAAGATACCAAGATTCACTGTGTCGAAAGCCTTAGTGAGATCCAAGGCAACTGCTACAGTTCTTTCCGGCTTATACGCGTTGAAACCATCAATTGCATAGCTCGTAATTTCTAACAAAGCTGTCGTGGTGGAATGCATTTTTCTGAATCCATGCTGAAACACCTGTCTCTCGTTGTGCTCGGCCAGGTCTTTGACAATCAGCTTTTCAGCTACTTTAGCAAAAGAAGACAACAAGCTAATGGGCCGATATCCCTTGACTGAAGCTTGGGGCTTGCCAGGCTTGGGCAGCGGAACGACGTTTGCCATCTTCCAATTCTGCGGGATAGTACACGACATGAACGAGGAGTTTATCACATCAGCGAGGAGCGGTAGTAAGTCAGTGGGTATGGGTCCAGTGGGTATCTTCTTCAAGACAGCAGGACATATCCCATCAGGACCAATAGCTCTAGAGTTCCGCATTTCCTTTATAATCTTCTCAATTTGCGTCGTAGTAAACGCTTCGGCCGTGCTCATAAGCGGGAGGCGGCACAGCTCTCTTACAGTCACTCTATTCTGCGGACCTCGTTTAGCACTGGTGATGAAAAAACTTTTCCCGAGCGCATAAGCGGCTTCCTTTCCTGATTTGAATACGCCGTTGTCGAATTCGATAGTGGAGACGGTGGCGGGTGAGCTTTTACCCGAAAGCTTCCGTAAAACCTTCCAAGTAACTGCACTGTCCGGTGAACTTCTCCCACTCTTCTTTCTTGTGTCTGTCCAAATCCTTTTTGATCTCACTGTCAAGCTCAGCAACCACGGGGTCCAGATGATTAACCGCTCTCCTCGCATCTCTCGTTCTAACTTTGTCGAGGATTTCCCTGTTGACATTTGGATAGAACGTCTTGACGCGACCGATAGGGATAGCCGCATTCATGGCCTTGCGGATTGCGTCAGATAGATGGCACTCCTTCTGGTGCACGCTTCCATTCCACGGGTAATCTGCCGATAGGCGAAGCGCAACTTCACTGAACAGGCGCCAGTCTGCTCGGCCTAAATTAAGATAAGAACGTTGGCGAACACCAGAAAAGGGAGCGAGAGAATTGGATAGATCGATGTGGACAAAGACAGGAACGTGGTCACTTGGCAGAGTAGTCGAGGTAGACCATGAGCAGCAGCTAGAAAGGTTGGACGAGACAAGAGATATGTCTGGGCTAGAAGATCGGCCGCTGGCAGGGAGACGAGTGGGCTGATCATCGTTTAGAATGACCAGGTCGCACTCATCTGCCCATTCTTCGACGTCATTTCCTCTAACATCAGGACCGAGAGACGAGCAAAAGGTGTGAGCGTTGAAATCACCCGCGAAAACGACCGAGGATGAGAGGGGCAGTCGCTCAGCTGCTTGAGAAGTGGGATAGGATTGTAAGATGAAGGGCATGAAGTTGTAGGTGGAATGTATATGTTGAAAAGAGAAAGGGGTGTTTTTAGGGGAGATGGATTGGGAGGTACTCGAGAGTACCGTCCGTGGGGGGTGCTGGGAATGAGGTGTGAGGGAAGTGAAGATAGAACGAGTAGAGACTCCACCGCCGAGAGATGACCTTGGCGCATGGTAAGAAGTATAGCCTGGGATATTGGGATGAGGATAGGTAGGGGATGGAGAGAGCTTGGTTTCTTGAACCATGATCACGTCTGGATGGTAAGTACGTGCAAAGAGAGAGTGTTCAGAAAGCTTGGCACGAAGGCCGTTTAGATTGATATGCACAATGGAAAGGGGGCGATTTGAGATAGAGGAATCAGAGATGGAAGGTGAGGAGCATAACACACAACGAAAAGATGAGTTATGATGCCTCACAGAACTGAGACCCGAACAGGAGAGATGCACCCACCTTTGGCATCCGAAGCACTGGACGCTGGTATGTCTCCAGTTTACATCCTCTCCGCACGTGGCGCATTGGTACTTCTGAGCGGGTCCAGGATTCCTCTCCACGCCGGCCCTTTGTAGGAGAATCCGAAGGAGAGTTGCGGCCGGCCAGCACCTCTCCCATGACAAAAACCCTCTTTGTGGAGGGGATGACGTCGGTTTGCACGGAGGCGATCTTCTTTCCTCCACACTGCCACGGCACGAACGTACGCCATCTCGGCAGCGGCACCTATCCTAGATAGCACCTGCCAAATTCGAGCTCTCAATTCCTACGAATGAGCGAGATATAGGAGGAAGCCACCCTGGGGCGCCCACATCCGGAAGCCACTTTGGCACGCCCCTTTTACGATCTTTCGAGCTCAGCAGTGACGAGATGAGCGAAGGTTTTCGATAAATAATCCCGTTCTTCCCCTCATTCTCGGTCTCTCTCTTTATTCAGAGCGGCTCGCATCCATCGGTTGCAAATGACGGAAGTTAGAAGCCCCGGACAACTCGTCCACCAGGTTTCCGCTGCTCAATTTTCGAAGGGCCATATCTTCGTTCACATGGGGTCTTGTGAGATTCCATAGACATCATTGGAATCAGCGTCAGCCCGTTATCAAGAAAGGCAGAAAAACAAAAAATCGATTCCGCGGTTGGACTGTGCCTTCAGGGCAATGGCATACTCCGTCGCTGTCATGAGCCACAGGCAAGCAATCTAGCACAAATCGCAGCGGAAGCAACACCGAACATAAGACATAAGCCACCAAAAGGACCATTTGTCGCGCGCCCATCGCAGCGGCGTCTCGTGGAAAGCTAACATACTGTAAAGGCGCAGGCGCCTGTTGCTCTCACTGTCGCTCCTCGTTCTGCAGCGTACTGTGACAGCGACAGGTTTGAAGGACTGGATTACTGCGAAAGAAGATCGCTGTGGCTGTGCTCAGCGACGACCCAGTGTCGCAGAAGTATACCAAAGGCATAATGGAGTCATATGGCTCTTACTTGAACACTCATGCCTTTGAAAGCTCAAAAACAAAAAAAACCGTTTCTGAGCCATCTTGAAATTAATTGAGCTATAGGGGCCCTCTGCATACCGAGGGAGGACTCGTGTCGCCTTTTGTGGCTCTAATTCCACTCGGGACCACTTCGCTTGCACTGAGTAGCGTGACGTGTCGAACTGCAAAAACGGGACAACTCCTCCCTATGTGTGTAGGGAGCCCCTATCCCTGAAATTGATAGCATTTTGAGGGCACGTATGCATTCAACTCTGACAGGCGAACCTTAATTATCTAGAGCGGCGGACCATTGAGGCCCCTACAGGGTTTTAGGCGCATTACACACCGAGGAAGCAGATCGGCCGAGTTATACGTTTAGATGCGACGAACGAACTTAGATTGATGAAAAGCGTGCTGCTTACTCCACTCGTCCGAGCTCCTCCCTCGGTGTGTAAAACGGCTACATCCCGTCCCTACACTTGGCCCCAGAATGATTCTGAACTAGCGATATGAGGAGAGGTCTGATCACAAAGGCCCTATATACCCAAGTTTGCGATCCTCAACCGAATACAACAATATCCCAGCCTACTCACCTTTAGAATCGGCCAGATATCGCTCGAAGAAAACGCGACCAATTCGACGCATCTCCAACACTTCTGCCATATCAAATGTGCGAATAATAAAATGTAGCTCAGGGAATCTACTCCTAGCGATACGTATCGACGCCAGACGCCAATCAATATGGTCTAAACGAGTATAAATGGACCTTGATATTCAGACTCCAAGTTTGGATTGATGAATCCGTCACCTTCAAACGGCAGCTTGATCTCCAAAGAAAGCACCACCGGTATGCAGCCCTCTCGCAGCGACTCCCAAAAATAGCGCGAGAAGTTCTTTGAGCTCATAAGAATACAGAAAGATGACTCTCGCATGTGATGCTCTACAAAAAAGATAAAGTCAATTGAACATCAGGAAAACAAACCCCACCAAATCTACAACTCACCCCTACGGAAAAGGCACGCTTCGCTATCCAAATGACTAGAACAATTCAAGGCCAGCACCCTATCACCCGCTGATGAAGCTGAGCTATTTAGACGGGAAAGGTCGCCAGACAGATGTGGATATGAAACTTCCATTTCAGAGTTAATCAACATGAAGATGAGCTGCTAAAACGCACTGCTATAAATTCTCGTGATAATCGATTTTCGCAGCCTATTGTCCCATAAAATCTGTCTTTTGCCCCGAAAGCTTTGCCAATTGTCCGCCGGTTCACTTCCTAGCGATATATAGAGACATCAAAAAGGCAAAATAGGTCGCAAACAGCCGGACAATAGGTAGAGCTGTTGGGGCAACAGGTACTCAGTCGGACAGTCTTATCGTTAGCAGACCTATAGGTTGTCATCCGCGAATCCATATCCTCATGAAAATCAAAACTATCGATTTTCGCCACAAAATCCTGCCCATCATCCGAAAGACCTGCCCTTCGCCCTGGAAAACCCGCCTTTTGTCCCGATATGTCCGCCGGTTCACTTCCTAGCTACAAAAAGAGACATCGAAAAGGCACACTAGGTCGCGAACCGTCGGAGAATTTTCGGAGCTGTTGGGGCAACATGTACTCAGTAAGACTACGTTTTCGTTAGCGTTTGTATAGGCTGTCATATCAAAGTCCATCTCCTCATGGCCAAGGAAACTATCAATTTTCGCCCCCAAAACCTGCCTATCGCCCCAAAAACCTGCTTTTCGACTAGTAAAACCCGCCCTTTGCCCCGATATGTCCGCCGGACGACATCTTAGCGCCACAATGTTATCGCAAGCACGACACAATAGATTATGAACCTACGGAAAATAGACAAAGCTTTGGGGGCATCAGGTACTCCAGGAGACTAGGCTCCCATTTAGAGGTCGCTAGGTTGTTCTCTCATATACAACCAAATCTAAAGATTTTCTCTCACGGAAGACTTGCCTATAGCTGCGGAAGACCCGCCCATTGCCCGAAAGTTCGGCCTATTGTCCGCCGTTTCACGTCTTAGTGACCCAATGGGACACCGAACATGGCACAATAGAACGTGTACCGACGGACAATAGGCAGAGCTGTTGGGTCAACAGGTGCTCAGGCAAACTAAGACACCTTTAAAAACTCCACAAGCCGTCATTTCGAAGTCAAACCCCCTATAACATTCGAAGCAATCGATATGCTCCCCAAAAAGGCTGTCTGTTGCCCCGAAATACCCGCCTATTGCCCCGAAGTACGTACCCATCGTTACGCAAGTTATGCACGTCCTTCACCTACTCACGTCCTAGTGATACAATGGGACACCGAGCGTGACACGACAGGGCATGAATCGGAGGACAACAGCTAGATCTTTCGGATCATGAAGTACCCATGCAGATTAGGCTGGCCGTTGTTATTAGGTCGACAGGGTTTCACCTCGAAGTCCACCCCCAAATAACTTGCCCCTAAGACCTGCCTCTTCACGACCCATTGTGCAGCGTTTCGTTGCTCATTGTGTTGCTAGGGCGTGACTAGGCGGACAACAGGAGGGACTTTCGAGGCCACAGGCAGCTCTTTCGAACAAAAATCGATCGTTTTTGGTGTCAATAGGCGGTAACTTTTCCGAAAAGGCTAATCAACAGAAAACCCAGAAAATCACCCACATTGCGGGTATACGGCAGCAAAGACGGCAGATGTTCCCACAATGAGGCACTATATTTGGGCACTTCCAGAAATATACGATAGTCAAAAGGCCTGAACACAACTTACAAAAGGGATGGCAAACTACGGTAAGGATACAGTGAAACTCACCTAGAGAAATCTGGATTAAATCGCTGCACCATTATAGACAAAGAATCTTGAACTCGAAAAGCTTCTCCTACATTAATAACAACATGATTACGACCCGATTTCCACAACTCCACACCAGAGGCATTGAACTCTCCGTCTGTTAGTAGGACCTGAATTCAAATCGGCATCGCAATAGACAGAAAAGTGGGCGTGGCTGAACTTGAAAACCTCCGACGATACCATGAATCTACCGTTAAACAGGCTATGTTAGGGTTAGCAACAACATTTCCCTGAAGATAAATCTCGTTCCTGAACTCCTCCATCAGTGCGGACGGCTTTGAAAGCTCCCGTATATACAAAGGCATGAATGAGGTTATTGAGCAACGACTGAAAACACATTTCTTGATGGAATTCCAGAAGAGAAAACGGACAAAATCATACCTGAAATCGATCAAATTTTCCCTGAAATCGATCAAATTTTCCCAAGAAAATGCTACCGAACGACTAGTAATCGGAAGGTTAGAGTCCTCCAAGACATTTGCACGATAAAGAGGCTGATGCGGCAGAAATACGCGGACATTTCGCCTATCTTGCAGCTCTTCCAGCATCCGGCGAGCGCTTTCGATCTCATCAAGCACCGTGTTTAGCTCCAATTCTAGGAAGTTATCTGCAGGCTATTATAAACTATTATTACGTAACTCAATGTAGCCTACGTTTTTCAGGGATCTTCTTGTTCAACTCCTCGTAGACCACGGTCACTTCTTTCAGTTTAGCCGAAGAATCGATCAGTTCACTGCGGACGCTTCGAAGAATTCTGCAAAATGTGTAAGGAATGCTCAATCACAATTCCAGGAAATGACCTTTGCTATAAGCCTAACCGCTGTTGCTCCTTTATCCGATAATCCATGGAATATCCATTGCAGCCCACGTCATAATCATCATGAATGTCCCTTAATTGAAACATTTAGCGGGTTCTTTTAGGCTCATAGTGAAAAGGGGCTGGAATATGTCCCTCTTCCACCTTGGATTCATGAAATGAACAATACCGTCATCCGTGCACTATGGATGAGCGAAAGGATGCCAAAAGATACCCGATTCGAGGAAACATGCGATTATCCTACCTCCAGGGTCTAGCGGGGTTGCGAAATTTCGCAACGGGAGGTTGGGGGGGGTCGCGAAAAATTTGAACCGAAAATGAAAATTTGGCGAAGATATTCCAACAATTCTCGATATATTTGGTCATCAAAGGAAAGAATCGTAGCATTGCTCAGGTTTAGACGCTTGAGTCCGACTACTGAACGAACTTTCGGCGTCTGACAGTTTTAGAGGTCGAATATATTGATTATTTTGGTTTTCCGAACTAACTAAATGTCCTAGAAACCATATACCCCGATGTCATAAATGAATCATGCCTCGGGGGGATAGCAAAAATTTTTGATTTCGAAAACAAATTTTGATGGTTGGGGGGGGGTCGCTCCGATTTCAAAAAATTACGCAACGCTCCGCCTGACCCTGCCTACCTCTTCCAAAAATCTTATCCGTCATGAACCCAAAGAAATTCAGAGGAACATCTACAGCGTCTCCTGTAGTAGATTTAGAACAAATTATCCTTGAGCGACTTATCGGACATCGTGAACTAACTATCGAGAACGAGCGTGCCTGTTTTTGACCAAGACGATGGACAATCGACCAAGTGCAAATCACGAGGTGAGTGACTGGTATCTGAGAGTGGCATTCGAAGCCAAGGCCGCCGGGCAAAAGTTGTGTTATAGAATCACACATCCAATAGCACTCCGATAGCAGCCGGTGTTCCGTAGGAGGGAGTTTTGACTCCTGCCCTATTCAACATGCACCTTGGGAACCTTCCCAAACCTCCTTGGGATATAGAGATTGTCATGTATGCCGACGACATGACTATCTCAGACGATCGCCGCATTCAATGCGGAAACTATTATCCGAAAAAGAAATTTTTACGATGCACCCCTGAGAAGGAGCTAAAGGTCGGCAGCTTCGCCGGTTTAATTACCCAAGCTTGCGGTTCTTTACCCGCCCGACCGCTGGAGGCCTCGTCCAACCGCTGACGGTACCAGATGGCGCTCGGCGAGCTGGCCGCGTCGCACGTTGGTGTGTGCTACTATGATAATGCTGGACTACCTTGCAGCACGTACTCCTGCGATTGAATTTTATGGCTCACGCTCTTGCTATAAAATTTCGCAGCATGTGCTGCTGTTTGGAGCACGTGCCCCTGTGATAGAGCCTTTCGATGGGTAAGGTCACTCGAGTTGAATGCATATTAGACACGCACTGAATGCGGCGGTTTTCTGAGATCATGTACCTGAACCGTGACTAATAGGTAGATGCTAACAAGATCAGCGACCATCGAACTGAAGCTTTTCCTCGATGCTATGCTCACAGTTTCTGCTGCAAAGTTTTCTGTATCAGTGTTTATAGAAAAACACCAAGGAGCACACAGCCCACCCTGATGTCAAATGGGATGATGACCGTCTGCCAGCAACAAGATTTCCCAAGCCGCTTGGCCTCATGCTTCTTCTTCTTCTGCAGCCACGAATACTTCTTCTTCGCGGGTCCTGGGTTCCTCTCGACGCCGGCTCTTTGCAGTAAGATCTTCAGGAGAGCTGCGGCCAGCCAGCACCTCTCCCATGACAAAAACCCTCTCCGCGGAGGGATTGACGTCGGTTTGCACGGAGGTGGTCTTCTTTCCTCCACACTGCCACGGCACGAACGTACGACATCTCGGCAGCCTCATGCTCAGTCCATCACTGAAGTTCCAAAAAAAAAACTCATAACAGAAGCAAACAGTCTTCATGGCAAAGCTTAATGTCTTGAGAGCTTTGAGAAGAGCATTCCGTGTAGCAGGGGAGGGACTACATTGGCGACTTACAGAGCAATAATTCCGCCCGCCCTGGAACATGCGGCACCAGAGTTGCAGCACCTAGTGTCGCACAGCTCCTCGACCAAGTTGCAGCAGGCTGTGCAAGGAGTCCAATAGAACACTTACACGTCGAGGCCTGCACACTGCCAGTCAATAAGTACTGTGAACTCCAGACTCAGCGGATGCCATGCTCTAAAGCAACCGAATCATCCGACAAGGAGGCTGTAAACCTTGTTCGAGTCTCAACTCGGCAGGAGAGCCAGATGTGCTCTTGCCTCGCTGCGGTCACACTATATTGCTCATTTCCTACCTCAACAAAATCGACAGCAGCAAACCTAACGCATGCACGGACTGCGGTATTCCGTATAAGACATAGCTCATTTATTCCTGTGCCCGAAGAGAACTACCTCTCTAACCACAATAGACCTTTGGACGAATCCTGTAGTGGTCTCCCGGTTCCTTAGCCTATGACAAAAACCACATCGTGGCCGCACAAGAGGAAGAAGGGCCTTGTGGAGAGCAACGTAGTGAACTTGTGGACAACTTCTCTTATCTGGGCTCTATGCCGAAGAACGATGCCTGCTGCTTTCCTGCGTGCTCGACGACGTCAACAATTCCGTTATGCACAATGCAGCACCACGATCAACAAGAGCCGGTCTCCTTTGAAGTTACCTTATTTTAGATCATATAATTTGAAATCAACTGTCAAGTTGTTTTAGATTGTATTATATCACAACAGAGTCACCTGATGATCACACTTCGGCCTCCTCGCCGGAGCGGAACCTCGTCAAATGGAAATCCGTCTCGTAGCAACAGAATGAAGATGGTATAGACGCTGAGGAACATCATAAAAGCGACATTCTTCAGTGAGAACAGCCTCAATAGAAATTCCACCACATCGGCCCTGGGCGAATGCCGACGAGTTGGCGATCCCAGCAAATTGTAACCATTTTGTGGCAGCGAGAGGTTTGTCATCTGTTGCTGGGAGCAATCCAATCACACGGGATTTTTTTTAAGGTCCCATTTATATCTGAAATTCAGATAAAGAGAAAGGGTAGGCATAGGATATAGATGTTTCACAATGGTAAAAACAGGCCTGGACTTCAGTTCTCCGCGGCGACTAACGCAGCGAGAACCACAGAACCTCAACATCTTCACAAGCTGCATTTGCCGCTGCGACAAGGTATGTCTATGGCTTGGAAGAAAGGCTGGTGGATAAAAAAGAGCGGAAAACTTCTACTGCATAGCAACAGACAGGGTTTTTACACTACATAAAACCGCTTTCGCAACATAGAATGCGCCAAGAGATTCCTCTACGGATAGGATATACCAGGTTGTCCAATAATTCTTGTCCGAAAATTTGAAAATTTTGAAATTTTTTCAACTTTATTGAAAAACAAGTCTAATCAACAATATAATCACCACCGTTATCCACAACAGTGGCCCATCGATTGGGCAGGTCGCCGATGCCCTTCGCCCAGAACTCTGGGGGCTGCGGGTCGAAGAAGTCCGCGATGTCGGATTTGAGGTTGTCGTAGTTGGTGAATTTTATTCCGGCCAAATGGTGCTTCAGCGGGCGGAACAAGTGGTAGTCGAAGAGGGCGAGGTCCGGGGAATACGGCGGATGGGCAACCGTCTCTCAGACGAGCGTCGCCAACTTCTGCTGGGTCTCCTTCGCCACGTGGGGGCGCGCGTTGTCGAACAGCAGGTGGACCGATACCCATCGGGGACGCTTTTCTCGGATGGCGGCGGCTAGTTTCCCGAGTGGTCGGTGTAGATGGAGGCGGTGACCGTCCTGCCTTGTGGGAGCAGCTCGAAGTACAGCATGCCCTTGGTGTCCCACCAGCAACAGAGCATGATCTTCAGCGGGTGCAGGTCGGCTTTCGGCGTCGTCGGTGGCTCTTCTCCGCGCGGGATCCAGACGGCACGGCGGGCGACGTTGTCGTAGAGGACCCAGCTCTCATCCCCAGTGACCAGATCCTCGAGAAACTCCTTGCGATGCGGACGAAGGAGGAGGGACTGGCAGACGGCCACGCGGCTCTGCTTGTTGGCGTCCGTCAGACGGTGGGGGATCGAACGGGCCAGAACTTTGTGGTAGCCGAGTAAGTTGAGTCGATTGTGGATGGTGGACTTGCTGCAGCCGAGCGTCGTCGCCAGTTCATGAGTGGTGGCTTCCGGCTTCTCCTTGATACAGCGACGGACTTCGTCATCATCCACCGTAGAAGGCCTCCCGCTGTGCTCCCTGTCCTCGAGGCTCGTGTCGCCGCTCTCGAAACGATTGAACCAGCGGCTGACTGTGCGTTGGGACACTGCATCCTCCTTGCACGCTCTGCAGATGTTGGCGACCGCGGTGCTCGTGTCGTTGCCCAGCAGCCACTCGTAGTACACGAACGTACAAATTCGACCTTGGTCCAATTTAGCTTGTACTGGTAGCTAGACGCGATGACTGCGCCTTATATACCCCTAGCGTAGAACTTGGGAGAACATTTCAGAAGGTTCTTACACTTGCCTGGTATTATAACACTTCTAAGGAAAATTATAGAATTTTGAAAATTTTCGGACAGGAATTATTGGACGGCCTGGTATATTTGTAGTTATAAATATCTGTAGTTTTCGACGGCTTCGTCTTTGTTTAGAGTCGTTTAGGATCTTCGGAAGAGTCGTTTAGGATCTTTGAAAAAGCTCTAATGTGCTAACGTAACATACCATAATCTGTCCAAAAACAAAAAGAAAAGATTTCGAATTTAAGACCAGCTCTACAAAAAGCCCCCACAGTGAACATTCAGCCAAATTGAAACATTGACCTGTTGCGGTATACGAATGGTAATCACCCAAATATTCCGAAGAAACTGAAAACAGCACATATTCACCGCACCCACCCACATGGGGTCACTTAAACTTCCGCCGCCAAGAAACACATCGTAATGCATTTCCAACTTTACACTTCCACCGCGAAGCAACGCGACAAAATGCTATTCTGTAAGGGGTCGTTTACACTTCTGCCGCCGAGCGGCGCGGCGAAGTGCAACCCTACAATATCGATCCTGCCACGCCGCGTAATCAATATTACAGAAATGCACTTCGCAGCTCCGCTCGGCGGCGGAAGTATAAACGACCCCTAATACCTATCATGCCGCGGCGTAAGAATAGACGACGCCTAATAGGGGTCGTTTATACTTCCGCCGCCGAGTGGCGCAGCGAAGTACGATTCTATTATATTGATCACGCGGCGAGGCACGACCAATATTACAGAATTGCACTTCGCCGCGCGGCGGAAGTATAAACGACGCCTAATATCAGTCGTGCCACGCCGCATGATCAATATTCGGGGTTGAGCAGGCCGTTGCGCCAATTTTCGGCGAAGCTACGACCCCCCCCCTACTCGTTAACTCAATTGTTTTAACACTCGGCAATTTTATTACGATCCTCACCTGAGATAAAAAAATTCATCAAGCTTTCTGAAAGTGAAAAAAGTTCGAAAATGTTCAAATTTGTGGTAAATACCGGTCAAATCGTACAAGCCCCCCAATTATTAATTTTTTTCATGAATTTTCCAAATATTTTACGACCCCCAATTGCGACAAGTCGCAACCATGCTCAACCCTGTCAACATTACAGCAATGCGCTGCGCCGCTTGACGGCGGAGGTATACACAATGCCTTATAGAATTACATTTTGCCGCGCCGCTTGGCGGCAGAAGTATAAACGATCCCTAAGAAGTTCAAGTGTCTTCGGGAGAAAGAAAAATAATGAGCCATTCTGGAACCGTTGCAAAATTTTCGAAATCACTAATAAATGGTAGTGAAGAAGTTCAATACCAGAAACAATCGAGAGCGCTTACTTTGAATTTAGAGAAACTGACAGTACAAGATGGCACGCTACATGTCGCCGCGGTCGTCCGCAATCTCAGCCGTCAATTTCATTCCAAACAGAGTGAAAGTTACACATACAAGAGGTTTCAGTACTAGAGACATTCAAGAATGCAAAAAAAGTTTTTTCATGAATTTTCTTTGAGGAAGCATTGTCAAGCAGTATGATGTTCAGTTATAACACAACCCTCTCACAAAATGACTTGCATATGATCGGACCTTACACAACTGAGAAAAAACTCAAAAAAAGGTGAAAACCAGAAAAACATATTGAATTTAAAACAGCAAAGGCGAAAAACGGCTCAAAATAGAAAATGCTTTTCATTTTCAAAGGACTTTTAAACAGACTTTTGTAAAGAGGAAGCTGATAAAAAAATACGAAACACCATTCCAAAAAACGTAACAAAAAATCAATCAACCTTAAACCGTCCTGAAATCTAGATATATACGTGAGTTATTAAGACAATGGGTGAGCTAGCTGTGAAATTTTATCAGTAAAAACAGAAAATACAAATTAATTTTAAATGCAGGCAACAAATATAAAAACCGCAGTATGTCTGTCCGCAGTGACATTGCGGACTTGGCGCCCCGCCAGGCAGAAAAACACATAGAACGACGCCCGATTCCGTTGAAGCCCCGAATTCATGTAATTTCAATACAAACGACCCCATAAAGTAGTATAATAATTATATCTATATTTTTATATAATCCTTATAACTATTCAATCAGTATTTTCAAATTTTGTTACATTTCAGATAGTTTTAACCCATTCACGACTACGCCTAATTTTGGGTCACACAAGTTTCAAACGATAGGCTTCTACTAAGCAACCTAAAGGCTAGCAATAGAAGGAAAAAGAAATCATAAGGTGCTTCTAGAGTTACTTAAAAGCCGTTTTTTTCCCTACTTCAGCCCACCCAATTTTAGAAAAGTCTAAATATGTCGTTGCATTTGACCCACTGCTGGACCACGAGGTTTTGATTCGTCTTGGGTAGGTCAATACATTGATCATATAGTTAGGTCCGTGGCCTGTGTCCTCAAGAAAAAACGCTTAAATTCAAACCGCGGCCGGCGCGGCGGTTCGATTCTCGGAGATTGAGATTTAAACCGCCACGCCAGCCGCGGTTTGAATTTACACGTTTTTTCTTGAGGACACAGGCCGCGGATCTAACCATATGTAAAATCGAAAGTTGTTTCTTGTGACGGAGAAATCAATTTTTGAAAAGAGTGTCCCACCGGTGGGGCACGCGGGCCAAAGTGGGAGGTAATGCGTGTCCCACCGGTGGGACACGTGGTCGTGAATGGGTAAAATAATTTTTAATTTTTTTAATAGATAATTTTTTTTAGAATTTGAAAAACTCAGAAAAAAATTGTGAAAAATCAGTTTTGCTACAGTTGTCGTTCGAAGCCTATTATTTGGTTGCCGACATCCACAAATTCGGGTAAGGAAGAAAAACACATCTATTTAATCAATTATGAAAACTCTCGCTAGCAAATATGACCAATCCAGGGCGGCACTAGTCCACTTTCTGGACAACTCGTCCGCGCCAAAGGCCAAAGGATGGAGCCTACCCCGCACGTTGGTCCGCCCACCCAAAGGGTCTCTTCCTAGCCTCCCAGGGAACGATTTTTGGGACTTTTTCGCGTCCAACCCATTTTCAATGTTTGGGTAGGTTACACGGTAAGCTACAGTACATGTACCGTAGTGAGGCGATGTTTCGCCATACTTGGCTTAAACTTGTCCATTCTGGGTATTCCTATCATGAATCTGACTCAGTTCTGGAAGCTTCACGGTAGTCTACGGTAGATGCAATGCAATTTAACCGCCTACCGTAACCTACCGTAGTCCCTCAGAAAGCGGAAATTACATAAGAACTTTGAGAGATCCTCCACTCTGTCAGTTTCATTCAAACCTGGAACTTCGACCACACCCAACCCTTCTCGACGAAGTTTGAGGGAAAAATCCGACAACAGAGGTTCGAAAAGTGGAGTAGTGCTATTTTACTTTTTTTGAAATATAACATGAAAATGGCCTTTTTCTCACGAAACAATGTCAATACTTCCCATATAAATAGATACCTGAGGCAATTTAATGCCTTTTCAGAAGGAGAAATAAAGACAGAAAAGCAGACATTTATGACAATGGTCTACATAACTAATTAACAACGAATATTTCGTTTGAAAAGATACAAAGACCGAATATGTAGGGTATGCAATAATAATATACTCCTTCAAAGGGATGGATGAATGTAAGATTTAGACTATTACTGGCTCCGAGCCGAACTGGCCGCTCCTCCAGGTCCCGCCCTCGACAACAGAACAGAAGCAGAAATTAGTGTAAACCGCATGAGATCTAGGAATTCGGAAATCACCGAAGTTCTGATGAAACTACATCTTCAATCTTCCAAAGGTAAAAAGCTGTCCAAACCTCGCTTGCTACGGAAACTCCCCATTTCCTGTCACAACCCGCGTGAACAAACCCGACACTTGAAGCAGTTAGAGCATTGTCTAGAAACGCCTACCCAGAAATTTGAAAACAGGCTACTTGTAACACATTTGGGCCGATTTAAGTTACTCGCGACTTATCCTGAACCATGTAAGTTACATGCAACGTTTCGGGAGCGCGCTGCAAGCGGCATCCATTCGATATGTTACATGTAACCTAAATGGTCCGAGATAAGTCGCAGTAAACTTACCTAGGCTCAGATATGTTACAAGCAATTTATTTTGAGCATTTTATGTCACAAGTAACTTGTTTTGATTTTTCCGAGTACAGCTAGAGAAGCTTTGAGTCAAACGTTCAGTTGGTTGAGATTCCAAGAAGATTCTGTGTGCAGTTGCTCAGAAGGTTCACCATCCGGCGCGAAAAGAAGAAGCTCCTCCATACGCGTACGGAGTCTACGAATTTCTTCGATATTTCCATTTTCCAGCATCGTAAGAAGTCTTTCTTTCATTAGTGCCATTACCTGGAAAAGATATGTATAAATGGCCGATTTGACGGCACACTGTCTTTCTCTAGATCGACCAGTTATGGTTACGCTATACTCCCCAGTTCCAAATCGGCTGTCCAGGAAGGGCCGATTTTCGTCAGAGACGCGCATAAGCGTGGCGTATTGATGTAGTTCGTCACCAACAAAACCAATTCCTCTTAAACTTCACAAGGGATCACCTATGAACTTTACACTTCTCCAATTCGTTCCTGTCCAACCAAATCTAAAGGTTGATCCACTATAGACCACACATGAGGTTTAGTCCTTTCCAACCAGTCTACGAGGATGATAAACTATAGACCACCCATGAGATTTAGCTATCCCCAACTTATTCCCACGATTGGTACCCCATGTGCCACCCATGAATATTAGTTCTCTTCAAACCGGTCCCAACATTGATATATTACGAAGCACGTATGTAGTTTACATCTCCCCAGTCAGTTTTCAAGATTGACACCTTATAGACCACCCTTGAAGTGTTTTTGAACCAGTTTCCAAAGTTGATATCCTATGAACTTTGTACTAAGGATGGTCCTCTACCGCATATTTACTAAGTTGATATCTCACGGACCACCCATAGAGTTCACTCTGCTTCAACTCGCTCCACTCGTTGGTATTTGAGGAACCACCCATGAGAACTACCTCCTCAGACGATTCTTGGCTCGGAGCCGCCCGAGAGTTCGCCTCTTTCTCCCAATCTGCGGGTGGGCTTCTTTCGCTGTACAGGTCACTACTGTTGCTTTCCAGGCCACTGCTGTTGCTGTCCGGGCTCCTCCACTTCGCCCGGACCGCAACAACAGTGGCCCGGAAATCGAGAGAATGACTCGCACTATCAGGCGGCTCCGCTTCCTGTTAGGTGCGGCTCGGGGTCGAGAATCGCCTAAGTCAACTCACCGGAGCAGCTCCCTAAACACGCAGCGCACGCGCGCGCCTTCAACGAAAACCAGTGTGCACCAGACTGCTGACTCATAACTCATGAGGTTACCTCCTCGACTTTGCGATATTCGTCCGAAATGTTGTCCTGCCCCTCGACTTCGCTCGGGATGCAATCATTGTCATCAAGAAGCAACTCCTCCTTAGCCACGATTTCGAGAGGTTTACGGTCAGAAAACAAAACACTGCTTCCAGACGGCTGAGCATCTTCACACGCATGATTTTCACTGGTAACGGCAGCTAGAGTATAAAAAATTACCAAACTTCTAGTGCTACTGTAACTAATAAAAGCGTTTCTTACCACTTTCGGCAAAGTTCAGGGCAGCTCCCAGATATGAGACACTTTCCTTCTTTGTGCTCTGGAACGGAATCAATAGGAATTTATCAGCAAAACATTCGGACTGAAAATCGAATCTAACGAGGAGCATTGCAACAATAATGGCGAAAGAACGGCTGAAAACAAGCCACAGTTAGCCTTATGCGGCCCTCAAACTCGGTTCTGCTATGCCCACACCCTCAACGCCCAACCAGGAAATTGGCGGACAGGACATGGCGCATCCAAGATTGAGGTCCATATAAGGACTATTTAGGGCTCGTTTTTTTCGTTCTCTCGCCATTATTGTGGCAATGGATCCCGGTACATTCGATTTCCGGTAACGACTCAAAAACTTAATCGTGGGCACTGCCTTCAACTCTTCCTCGTTGAATGCTGAGCGGCAAAACTCAAACTGCTTCGAATTTCACACCGAAATGCGTGGAAATTTTGGTCCGAGAGGTCTTCAAATACCCCTTGTTCTCTTTCTTTTAACCATCAGGGATGTTTTATTTCGTAAAACATTCAAACCGTGCGGAAACTAGGGCCAATATATACTTCGAACCGCTGCTGCAACGATTTCCACGCGCTTTCTCGTTTTGCTTTTGTGCAGCACAACGACGGGATGTCGCCACGGCGACAGAGTATAGCAGGGTTGACAGGTGCGACAAAGTGCAAAGAGGGAGTATTGATTCCTTCGCGTCGCCCGGTCGATTCTCCGTAATTGAATGCCCCTGCGGCATGACCTGGCCTATCGCTGCAGCGACAACGATGTAAAAATGATCCAGATCAAAGTGACGTCGGCGTGGAACGTGAAGAGACTTTGCGTTCACTGTTGAAGGTTAGCGCAAACTCGGTGCCATAGGCTATAACATATGTGCACCCAGCTTGCGCCAACCTTCAACAGTGAACGCGAAGTCTCTTCACGATCCATGCCGATGTTACAAAGACGAACTTTCACGGTATTTCTTCAATGAGGCGAATTTTGAAAATTTCGGAATATTTTCAAAAAATACAATTTATATCAAATTTTCAGTATTCAACGACTTTAGCGCCTACAAATTCATAGCCGCGAACCATAATCAGTCTTCCTGGCAAAAGTAACGATTTGGTAAGGATCAAAAAAAAAGTTTCAAAAATGTCTTGATATATCTTTAAAAAATGATTCGGGGTAGAATAGCGTGGAGTAATAAAAAAGGAGGGAAATGAAGTGAAATAACCAGAATTACGATTTGGTGGTCGATCATTTCACAAGCTTCTCTTGGTCTTGCATGATGAGAAGAATTTCCCAAACAAATGACTTAGAGCCCTCAACAATCAAAAATCATTGCGGCATTTTGTGCAACAGGCGAAAAAATCAATATTATTGACTGGTATTTATCGATAATGACTGATGAACCAATCCCAAAAGCAATCACCACCGTTCGTCGCATTTTGTGCAAAAAGCACGAAAATCGATAATATTGATTATCGATCGGTGACGTGTCATGAATACGAATTCTGACAAGTTCAGTGCTTACCTCCGACGACCTGTGTTGATGGGCTGCAAATAGGCTTAGTCCTCGCAGACGCCTCGGTCATCGGGACTCACGCGTAAAATAAAATGCGGGTGGTGCAGGCGAACACAACACACGCGCCTTTACGCGCAAATAAAAAAAAAACAGATTTTTTTTCAAAGCATGGATAAAGCCTTAAATATGCGATGAATACGCGACAGTGCATTAACATACGTATATGACTACGACAAAAACAACTCCTTTGAATAAAAGTACTGTATTTATAGGATTGAGATTTTCACCGTAACTCTTCTCTTTACATTACGAAGCTAATTTTCCCTGTTTGCTTAGCTACCGTTCCCATCACTTCTTTCCAGCACAAAAGTTTTCTTTGGGTTTCCGGGCATAATTCGCCAGTTTTCTGAGTTTTCAGGTCTTCGTACTGGGCCTTTTTCATTGATAACAGACGTCACATACCATTCCACTCTTCACAGCTGTTCTACTTCTGGAACGTTAATCGTAAAAAGGCGTAAAAAATTGAAACATCGACTATAATTCTTTTTCAATCACGATCACCCAGAGTTTTCTGTCAGATTTTCGTATGAATGTGGACTCAATGAGAATTACCGAGCGGTGTATATATCCTACTATATATATTTTGGTAAATTTGTGTGTGCGTGTGTGTTATGTATGTGTGCGTTTCTCTGTGTTTGTTTGACCGTTTATTCGGCTTGACTTTCAAGACGGGCTACCTTACGGGTACGGGCTCAAGAGCGCGCAGAACGCCGTAGAAAGTGTGTGGGACCCAAGTGGAAGTGCGTAGGACGCCGTAGAAAGTGTGCGGGACCCAAGGTAGAGTGCGCCGGACGCCGAAAAAAGTGTGTGGGACCCAAGTGGAAGTGCGTAGGACGCCGTAGAAATGTGCGGGACCCAAGGTAGAATGCGCCGGACGCCGTAGAAAGTGTGCGGGACCTTAGGTAGAGGGCGCCGGACGCCGTAGAAAGTGTGTGGGACCCGAGTGAGAAAGCGCCGGACGCCGTAGAAAGTGTGCGGGACCCGAGTGAGAGTGTGCCGGACGTCGTAGAAAGGGTGCGGGACCTAAGGTAGAGTGCGCCGGACGCCGTAAAAAGTGTGCGGGACTCAAGGTAGAGTGCGCAGGACGCCGTAGAAAGTGTGCGGGACCCAAGGTAGATTGCGCAGGACGCCGTAGAAAGTCTGCGGGATCCAAGGTAGAGTGCGCCGGACGCTGTAGAAAATTTGCGGGACCCAAATGGGAAAGCTCAGGACGCCGTAGAAAGTGTGCGGGTCCCGAATGTCAGTGCGCCGAACGCCGTAAAAGTGTGTGGGACCAAAGGTAGAGTGCGCCGGACGCCGTAGAAAGTAGGCGGGACCCAAGGTAGATTGCGCAGGACGCCGTAAAAAGTCTGCGGGACCCAAGGTAGAGTGCGCCGGACGCCGTAGAAAATTTGCGGGACCCAAATGGGAAAGCTCAGGACGCCGTAGAAAGTGTGCGGGACCCGAGTGAGAGTGCGCCGGACGGCGTAGAAAGTGTGCGGGACCCGAGTGGGAGTGCGCCGGACGCCGTAGAAAGTGTGTGTGGACCCGGAGGAGAAAGCGCCGGACGCCGTAGAAAGTGTGCGGGACCCGAGTGAGAGTGTGCCGGACGCTATAGAAAGTGTACGGGACCCGAGTGAGAGTGCGCCGGTCGCCGTAGAAAGTGTGCGGAACCCGAGTGAGAGTGCGCCGGACGCCGTAGAAAGTGTGCGGGACCCAAGTGCGGAGAGCGCCGGTCGCCGTCGAAACTGTGCGGGACCGAAGTGGGAGTGCGCGCGGCGCCGCATAAAATGTGTGAGACCCGAGGGAGATCGCGCCGTAGGAAGTAAGTGAGACCCAAAAGGGAGCGCTGGACGCCGTAGAAAACGTGTGAGACTCAAGAGAGAGAGAGAGATAGAGCGTTACTTCAGAATCACTATGTGCGTCTAAAAGAGAGCGTACACCACTCCTTTCTTCAGGTCTCCTGCCCTTCACCACTCAATTCAACTGCTTAGCTGTTTATATGCACTAACTTTTCTAAATCGGGTTTATATACGATGAAAATAAGAGTTAATCAAAATCTGCATCCACGAAATACAAACATCATTCTACTTCATTTGGCAATAAAAGTAGCAGGGGGTCGGTTGATCATGAAAACGTTTAGTAAATTCCAAACAGCGGTTGTCCTTATCATGACAAAAATTAAGATAAATCAAAGGCCACTCCAGGATCTTATAAAACGGAAGAACGACCGGTGTGTCACGGTAGAGATAAGGAGGTAAACTGGCGTAGCAAGGTTTGGAATGCTTTGTGATTTCCGATGGTTTAAGTGTTGCCGCCCAAACCAGCTTATGGGCCGGCGCAGGAAGAAAGAAAGCACCGAGTTATTTGCCCGATACCCAAGATGACGGCGAAGCCGGCGAATGGGCCGGCGCAGCCGCGCCCCAGCGGCAGAGGCCGGCGTCAGCCGGCCGACGCCGCTGGTGTAATTCATAACAAGAACAATGATTTTCAGTATTCCCTGAGAGTTTACCTACTTAACATAAGCGGTCGGCGATGTGGCAATGCAATTAGTATCACCACTTTATTTAACCTTGGCAATGTGTACCGCTCGGTACTTGGAGATTACAAGAGTGCGGTAGGCCACCGCAAAAATAACCTGGTACTCTAAGGCACCAGACAAGTTCTCCAGGAAGTTCCTAAACAAGCTCACCACGAGCCTTTTCCAGTTTTCCTCAGAACCTCGATCCGCGTTGCCATCCGTGAAACCCTTTTTTTTGCAACCGTTTTGCTTATCTAATGTAGCCGCGTTTGGCATCCTATGTATTCAACACTTAATTGTCCAGTCTCCATTGTTGATGGCAGGGGAGCAGGATGCCATCGTCTGAATCTGGCCGTCTGTTTTGGTTATTCACCAGGGGAGTGCGGCAATTGCCGTTTGCCGTTCGCCGGCCACTTTTGGCGTTTGCCGTTACCGTTTGTCGAAAATTTCGCTCGAAAAGGCAAACTTTAGGTAAGAATTCGATTTTATTTTTACTAGGTAATCAGAGGAATTCGGTCAAGTTCAAAGCTGTTTGGGAGTCTTGAAGTGTGTTCTTCAAATCATCAGATTCTTAACCCTTAAAAATGACGAAATTGCAAAACCTCTTTGAAACATTCTGATTACTGCAAGTTCCACGGTTACAAAGCCAAAAGGTATCAAAAGTGGAGCGTGAAAGCATCCTTCTTTACTCAGGCAAACCATCGCTCCGAGCGGTACCGGAGAGCTACTCGAGCGGCGCTGCCTCTCTGCCCGAGCGAAAATTAGCCATCTTCCGGGCCACAGCAGCCGATCTCCGGGCCACAGCAGTATCGCTCGGAGCGATCTTCGGTCCCAACTGGCACTGCGGTCTCTGTTCGGGCGATTTTCAAAAATTTCCTAATTGCTAAATTTTCTTTATTTCCGCCTCTTCTGGAGAGGATTAAGCCTGTTAAGAGGATAAGGCACTGTTACAGCCTGTGGGTCAGAGGTTAATCCTGCCACAGGCCGCAACAAGGATACCATCCTGAGCATGATCCGCAATGAGGAAGCATTCCCCACCGCGGGCCATGGAGGATCCCCTCGGCCGCCAAAATTGTCATCCTGAGAGTGATCCGAGGTCACCTCTCAAGAGTGGCCTCGGAAAGGCCAACTACCCTGTCTACACGAGGCGAGCCGCCTTTTATACCCGGAGGATTGGTTGTTCTTTGAGTGATAGCGTGGCTCGCACGTTATCACTCAAAGAACAGCCAATCCCGCGTCTCTCTATCTCTGGCGATGGCACCGCTGTGGCCCCCGAGAGCGACCGAGGGGCGAACTGGCACCGGACAGGACCGCGGTGCCAGTTGGCCCTCGGCCGCCAGTCCGGGCGATGACGTCATAATTGGGAGGAGCCGGTCCCGCTCGGAGCGATGGTTTGCCTGAGCAGACGTATGACCCAGTTAAGAACTCGTGTAGCCCTTTTTCGCCAGTTCCGCACCTGCTGGACGTTACGAAACGCGCTTTAGTCTTTGAAAAGCCTCGAATCTGACCTCATAATCGTGTCCAGCGCCCAGAATAACCGCCTGATCAAAGTTCAGGTGAGAGCGTGTTTTCCGAACTTTGCACAGAGTGAAAGCGTTTTCCACTTACACAAGGCGTTTTTTCTGATTTTAGTACATATTCTATACCCAAAAGCGCATTACTTTTTACGAAAATCAGGAAAAGGATCTTATAATAGTGTTTAGCGCCCGAAACACACCCCCCCCCCCTAAACAAAGTTTGGGTGAAAGCACATTTTCCGAACCTTCTGCAGACTGATAGCGTTTTGGACTTGTACGGATTTTCGGTTCAGCGTTCAACTATATCAATACGGGGTACAAAAAGCGTCTAAGAAACGTATTCCACTTTTTATCATCAACGGGTTCAGCATGATCATCAAGTCAATGATGCAGTCTTGAATGTTGTCTGCCCTGAATGTCAGGAAACGTTCCATCATTACTCTGACCTCGCCAGGCGCTGTGGGGAAGCTCACACAGACGAGGAAGGAAGTAAATAATTCAGCATATGTTCTTAACCCTCTAACGCGAATGACAGTATATCGGTTTCGTATCACAAATTCCTTATCACAGTGTTGTTGTCCACCAGATCACATGAGGTTCTCAGCTTTGTGCCTCTAAAGGCTATATATCCCACTTTGGTCATCATCAATATAAAAAAATATTAAAAAATGACTTTAAAAAGTGTAAAGAATATATCACAAGTGAATATATGATAAGTGGATTCCGTACCACATGAAAAATGAACTATTCCAGTTGTATTACTTGGAGTGTATTTACAAGACAACTGGTTTTCGTATTTAAAACGATCTTCTGTAAGAAAAACTGGCCGCAAAGCTCTTTCTGATCTGAATTCGGACTCTAACGAACGTAAATTCGAGAAACGGTGAGTCGGTGAATTTTAGCGAGTTGCGCGTAAAGGCGCGTGTGTTGTGTGCGCCTGCACCACACGCATTTTATTTTACGCGTGAGTCCCGATGACCGAGGCGTCTGTGAGGATTAAGCCCTGCAAATACACCCACACACCCCGGTCTCCACAGCCGCATAAAAAAGCATAAAAATGCTGCATAAAAAAGCAGTTTTCGTGCTCCACGGCTTATTTAGCATGTAAACCCACGACTCTTTGAGGTACCCTTCAAAGTGAAGGTATCCTGTTCAAAATGGAATAGGAGCGACCTGCATCCATTCCCAGCCTTCTGCCCAAAAAATTAGCTTTCTAGCTTAATTTTAAGTGTACCAACAAGATCGTGAACGCCGTCTCAAATAAAGAAGATTAACAAAGAAAACTTGCGGTTTTTCTAATTTTTCTCAAATCCTAGGAAACCATTCTAAACCATTTTCGAGGATCACATCCAGCTTTTTGCGCTCTTTTCAATGTAATTTAAAGCTAATCTCTACCTTCACCCTGAACTTAGATTTCGAAAAACGGGTTGCGCGCGTGGCCAGTTCAAAATCGAATCTGGTGCGCGCTTAGCGCGCACCACAATTGGAAACTTTTTTTTACGAAAGTTAGAAAAAACGTAAAATGTCAAAGTCAAATTTTCCGTACGCGCACACGCAGCGCACTCGGCCGTTACAGCTAATCAAGAATCGACAATCTCTTTGGCAAAAGCGCAACCAGAGCCGTGCGCTTGTGACCAGCCTTGGTGGTCAGCGCGCTACGTATACGCTTGCGATCCAGACCGGCCGCGGACACTGAGAGTTGGACTAGGCTTTGCGATTCGACTGTGTTGGCGAGGGTTCGCTTCTTCATCAGCTACGTATCTATACCAATAAGCGAGCTATCAGCTCGTCAACTGAGGTTCTATTCACACTTCTCGCCGCCGCGACAAGATCGCGCCGATTGACAATGAACGACGATGCGAGGGTTAGCTACGGTACGCTGCTCCATAATAATGCTCAACGGAAAACGTGACGTCTATGGCCAGGCTGATACTTACCGTCGCGGCGATTAAAATTGCACGACGACGCGGTAGGGAAGCTTTCGTCGCGTCACTGTGCCGCCGTGCGAAGAATGGTGACAATACGTCACTCCATAATGGCAAGCGCGAGGACTATAAGTCACGTCAGCGATCAGCTGGCCCGATTCCTTTGTAATTGCTCATCGCGCGCGGCGTTCTCGGCTTGCATGGTACCAGCGACAGAGCGAGGCGATTGAAAGTATGACACATCAGCGACCTGAAGACGGTAATGTCGCCAGGCCACGCTCACTCTTCCGGGGACGCGCAGCCCAAATCAATTTTCGGTCGATATGGATGGTAAATATTAACTGTTTCGTGTCACCAGTCGCTAGAACCATTAGCCTGGCCCCATACTTGCACCCACTCATTGCGCGCGGCGATCTCGGCTCAAATGAAATGGCCGGGTTTAAACTTCGGCAACGAGCGACGGGACACAATGCTGGTCATAGCCGCATCGATCGAAAATCAATATGCACGGCATGCAGAGTTGCCGTTGTTGGTTGCAGGAAGTCTAAACCCAGCCTATCAGCGACGATTCGCGACGACAGAAAGTATGAACAAGGCTGCAAACAACCTTTCGCCGAAACGACTGCCTCACTACTCGAGGTACCTCTGCGATTGGTAAGTCATCCAACGCTGCTGTTGGCGCTTGACGATAGTGACCAAAACATGCGACTACCTTCACTTTTCCATTTGACCTCTTCGTCACCTGAAAAAAGTCTGTGTGTATGACACTGTCCGTCCACGCGGTCAGCGCGCATGTCGAGCGACCGACACGAAGGCATTTTTCAGACCTGTGAATTGATTAGCACGATTATTAGGCGAATAGTCGATGACATTCCCGTTAGCTGTTAGCAGCCGCGAAAAGGGTCTTTCGGAGAAGGCCTTCGCGGCAGCCGCTTGACACGCACATCGACCGCATGGGCGGACAGACCTCACCTTCGCAAAGCAAGGGCAGTAAGTACGCATTTGTTTCATCTTCCCGTAACTGCGCCTTCGCTTCTTTGAATCAGGCTTTGCTTCATATCCTCGAGCGTGTTGACACAGGAACAGGAATACTGCGCCCTTAGCGCTATTCCAGGTATTCCTGATCGAAAGTCGAGTGCAAGTCTTCTCTTCCATACCTCCTTTCCATTCCTGGAAGTCAACCATATGCTATTTTTGACACACGGAGCATCCTGTAGTAATTTAGCTCACTAACTCAGAAAATCACCGGCTCCGAGCCTAACTGACTCTCACACCACTCCGCCCCAAGACAGCAACCGTTGTTGCTAGTAGATCTTTGCGCTGCTAAGCACAACGTCCAAGGTCAAGTATAATGGCCCAGTTACTAGTCAATAGCATTTTTTCGTCAACTACCGAAGATTATTTCAAAAATCGATAAAAAATTTGCGAAAAACGAATTTTCAAAAAAGAACTCGACAGTTGACGAGAAAAAATACTATTGAGTAGAAACTTGTACATTATACTCAACTTCGAGGCCTACATTTTTCAGATAAGGCAGAAAAGACCGAAGTTGCAAAATCACAAAATTACAAAAAAAAGTCTAGCTCTAACCAGGGATCGGCAACTGGTCGCAAACTCCTTTCAAAGTGAAACTTATTGCAGTCATCTGACTCGTCATGAATCTTTGAAAACATATTTGGTTCTTGCTTTAGGCCTCCAGATAAGGAGTTAGTCTGCGCAGCGTCTTCATCACACTCCGAACAAACGAGCTTCTGGGAGCGTCGGGGCGCAGAGGCAAGCGTGTCGCCTCTCACCGGGAACTTGAAGAGTTCGATCTCCACCGGAGCACTTTTTTGCATTTTATTAGAATCATTGTTTTTAAGCTTCGGGAACATTTCTAGAAGAGTGTAGCTAATTTGAGACTTTCAGAAGACATTTTATGATGACCTACGTGGAGAATATTGTCTCTGAACCGAGTCAAAGGCAGCAGACACGCTCGAAAAAGTTGTTGAGATATCTACGCAAGTAGAACGCTTACGTCAATGGAAGCGTTAAAAACTAGTCAACACTACTAAATTTGAGCAATGCAAGTCGAAAAACTCCGTCAACCCCGCCCACGAGCTTTGACAACCCCGCCCCCAAATAAAAACTCGTCCAGATTGATTCTTCGAATACGGCCACTCTGGCTGGACTTTGATGCTTCCAATGAGGTGAGCGTTCTAGTACAGACTGTCTATCGGCTTCACCATCTCAACCGTTTTGTCGCTAATATTCCCTCCTTCAACCGCGCGCAGTGTAACTCGTCCATTTTTCCCGACAACAAAGCCACTGTTATTTATTTATTTATTTATTTATTTATTTAGTTATTTATTTATTGTTACGCCACAATTATTCCTCTGTTTGCACACGGTTTTCGTTGGCTTTTTCGTTATTTCCCCATATTACCTGCTCCAAACCTTCGATTTATGTCATAAAATCGATATCATTTTCGAGCGTGTCTGCTGCCTTTAAGGCGGGTTTCCTCAGTTGGGCGGTAAGGTAGGTCTCCCCAATAGGTAATTTTACAGGGTGTTCAGAAAAATTGTTTCCGATTTGGCTCAAAATTTATACCTGGAAAATATTCGGGGTCCTGAACACGAATCTGAGGTCTGTTTCTCGGGGTAAGGCACGGTGCTGTGGTCGGTCCCTAAGAGTGCGGCCCTCTTCCGCCAGTTTTGGATTTCGTACGGCCCCCGACATTCGTACTAGGAGTTTGTGCGGCTCTCCGGGTGTTATCATCAATTTAATGAAAAAATTAGCAGAACGTGACGATTTTAAGAATAAATTGATACTGATTTAATGTTTCAATCTATTTTCGAATATGTTTTTCAACATAATTGTATTTTATTTTTTATGTTTTTGTACCGCTGCATATCAGACTATTTCTCATGGAGGCTGCGGCCCCCCTTCCCCGTGCCGAAAACTGCGGCCCTCCTCTGTGATCATCATAGCGTGAGCCTAGCCCTGCTCGATATTCTGAGGCTCACTGTAGGTTACGCTAGTTATAATGATATGTAACTAGCCTAACCTACCTTAGCATTTCGGAAATCGATGAATAGACAAGCTAGAAATAGTGGGTATCCATCCGCGTATAGTGGCTTGGGTTCGTGCCTTTCTCACGGGCAGAACTTTCAGGGTCAGGCTTAATAGTACGTACTCCTCTTCTTTTGCAGTGCTTAGTGGTGTTCCCCAGGGGGGGGGGAGTGCTTTCGCCAATTCTATTTAATATTTATACGTATGAACTTCCCTCGATTATATCCTTGAACAACGTCGGCTGTTCGGCATTCGCTGATGACTTTAAGTTGTATAAACCTATTTTGACAATGGAAGATTTGGAGTGTTTGTAAAAAGCTCTTAATGATGTAGCCAAATGGTCGAATGAATGGAAATTGCCGCTTTCCAGCGAAAAGACTGAAGTAATGAAGCTTGGTAAGAGGCGAGTTAGTGGCTCCTAAACTATCGACGGTTTGCAGTTGAGCGAGGTCAGCGAGATTAAGGACCTTGGTATTCTTATCAAGGATGATCTTAGTTTCGATTATCACTGCCTCCAGGTCGCGTCCACGGCTAATAGGATGATGCACAGCGCGTTTCGAGCACTATCAACTACTAATGCAAACGTGCTGACCGAGGTGTATAAAACGTACGTACGTCCACTAATGGAGTATGGTACGGTAGTTTTTAATCCATACAAAAAAGGATCCATCGACGCTCTTGAGAAAGTCCAGAATACTTTCACACGTAGAGTTTTCTTCAGGACATCGTGGTTTCAGACTAATCGTAACGTGTGTCATGTCACCAGGAATGCTAAATTGGGCCTAACCACTCTAGAGCACAGGAGAAGAAGGTTTGATATGATAATGATGTATAAGATCATTCATGGGAGTGCTGGTATCAAGGCTAGCCGGCTGTTCAACCTTAGACCATCAACCACTAGGGGAGCACCGGTGAAATTGGGCCTCGTTGGGGCCAGGCGGAATGTAACGACAGCACTTCTTTGTCAATAGGGCGGGGTCTGATTTCAATAAACTACTTCGGTCAGGTTTGGTAGTGGGGAAACTCAGTGAATTCAAAAAGACACTTGAGTGTTATCTGTTGTCCCAGGAGTAATGTTTGTAAGATCTGTTTTCTTGATGGTGCCGATGTATGCCTAGTAGTCAGTTGATCCATTTGTTTATTGTTGTTCGACTGATTTTAGTGCCTTTAGTCTCTTAATTGCCGTTGGGTACTTCTTTTTTTGTTGTTGTCTTGGACACGGTGCTACCATGTAATAAATCAAATCAAATCAAATTTGTATTCAGCACCGCCAGAAAACCACCACACAAAAGTTTTGAGCCAAAACTGAGACATTTACCAAACTAGCGTATACCCACCGTAACTTTCCGTAATCTATCGAAAATCGATAAATATACCACAGATTCAAGCTGGGGACTCCAAATATCCTGTCCTGGGAAGTTTCGAAGCAAATCTATCACTGCGGATTTGGTAATCATCAGAAGTCGCATTTTTGCCACAAAAAATTCCCCGATGACAGTTTTTGCGCCGAACTCATTGAAATTCCCCACCATCGACAATTGGACCTCAAAATTGTGTTCAGGACCCCGGATAACTCCCAGAAAAAAGTTTTAAGCCAGATTCAAAACCATTTTTCTCAATAACCATGAAAATTGCTTGGTGGTTGTCTTCGCGTTCAACTGAAGAAAAAATTTCATTGAAATTGGCGTTTGCGACCAGTAGTCGATCCCTTGCCAGTACTGAAGATTACCACTAACTTAAAGCATATATTCTGCAAGAGACCAGGCTTTGGCCCTATAAGAAAGGACGTGACTCACTTCAAAATGCTCAAACTTGTCGAAACCCATCTCAAGTACGCTGAAATCCCCATGATCGCCGTGCCGCTGTCCACAGTGTCGAGCAAGTTCAACCTGACTTGTGCAGTGATATTCACAACCCGGACACGATACCACAACATCTACTCCATTCCAGTTAATCTCAGAGGAGCCCGGATCTGCCACACCCTCAAACTCGTGCGCTTCCTAAATAGGGACCAAAAAAATTAAATATTTTTAATCCGCAAATACGAATACACATACCTCTTTGTGCCTTTTCAAGCTGTACCGTTGGAAATATATTGCTGGACAAATATCACACTGAAATCGCTTAGCTCTTCCGAATTTCGCCAGCTTCACAAGGTTACGCGCAGCCATTCTCTGGTCTTCCGTGTGCAGTTTCCTCATATGAGAGTAGAGACTGCTTTTAGCATACGGCCCTCGCATACATATCGGGCATTGGCCCGGCATCTTTGCGCATGCGCTCTTCACCATGATTTCTTGTCCTGAAAATCTGACAATGCCGTCCTAAAAACTATTTTATTTATGGATGTACAAAACAGTTTTGAAAACAATACGGCCACGTGATGCTGACAATGGATCGACAACTGATCGCATACTCCTCTCAAAGTGAAACTCATACCAGTCGATGTACTTTCAATCACGTTCTTAAATCTATACCTGTAGTTGCTGCGGAATTCACTAAAGCGAGTTATGACGGGTTTACTCACTGCGGAACCTCGCTAGTCAGGTATTAGCTTTTGAGAGACGGTGAAGGTTTCTTGGTCAACTCTGATACGCTCTCTTCGAGTCTGTACTCGGATTTTGCTACGGACATCTCTGAACAAAATTATAAACGTTTTTGAAGCTTTGTGAAAGGGTACCCATCAGACAATTTTTAGGGTGTTTGGAGAAACATTTTCGGATTCGGCTTAAAACTTTCAATTGGGGGTTGTTCAAGGCGCTGAACGCGAATCTAGAGTCTGTTTGTCGCTAGACTTATGGTTACTGTAGGTTACGGTAGGCATTATGTCTTTTAACTGACTTTACTTTCCTTAAAATTTCAAAAGTCAAAAATTGAACCTCAAATTCGTGTTCGACGTCCCAAATAACACCTACCGCGAAATTTTGAGTCAAATCTGAGACTTTGACCAAGCTACCGTATACTCACCGTAATCTACCGTAATCTATCAGAAATCGATAAACGGATTGCAGATTCTTGTTTAGCACTGCAAATAACCCCCAGAGCAACAATTTGAGCCATATCTATCGTAGCACTCCGGAAATCGGCAAACGTCGCGACTTGCCATCAAATTCCCCCCCCCCCCCCTCGATGGGAAGCTTAGAACGAATCATGTCGAAAAGCTAGGAAAACCCGTCAAATAAACCATAGATTCATGATCAGCGCCCCGGATAACCCTCGTGGAAGGATTTTGAGTGAAATCTGCAAAATTTTTTTAACGCTTGTATAAATAAGCGTCCAACCAAAAATCCGCACCAAAACGCTATCTGTCTGTGCAAAGTTTGGAAAATGTGCCTTCACTCAAAATTTGCTCAGTGGGGTAGTTTTGGGGGCTGAACACAAACATGAGGTCCGTTTCCGGATAACGCGAACTCTAATGCGCGTTTTTGATAGAAAAAAGGCGTGAAATACGAGCATTGACCGGCTATAACGTTTTTCGCAGAGATCCGTAACAAAATCCTAGTTCAGATTCGAAGAGAGCGTATCCGAGATGACCAAAAACATTCACAGTCTCTTGAAAGCTCATACCTGACTAGCGAGGTTCCCTAATCACGTAATCAGCGAAATAAAATTTCAGGGTATTCAGAAAAATGGTTTCGGATTTGGCTTGAGACTTTTTTCTGTTAATCATCCGGGCTCCTGAACGCGGGACTGGGGTCCAAGTGTCGATCTTCGAGTAATTGCGACAAGTTCGGCCCAAAAACTCTCACCAGGAAAAAATTCGGGTCAAAGTGCGACTTCTGACGATTTCTAAAACGCAATGACAGATTTGCCTCGGAACTTCTCTGTAAGGGTTATTAGAAGCCCTCGTCTAGAATCTGTGGCCCGTTCATCGATTTTCTATCGATTACTGTAAGTTACAGTGGATATACGATAGTTTGGCAAATGTCTCAGATTTGGCTCAAAACTTTTCTAAGGGGTTTTCTGGGGTGCTGAATACGAATTTGAAGTCTATTTATCGATTTTCGAAATATTAGGGTAGGCTACGCTGGTTAGGGGTCGGTTATACTTCCGCCGCGGAGCGGGCGGCGAAGTGCAATCCCACAATATGGATCGCACCGCGCCACGTGATCATTATCACAGCAATGCACTGTGCCGCGAAGCTCGTCGGCGGAAGCATAAACGACGCCTTAAAGGCACAGTACACCCTCAGATATGAATTCTGATACTTTCATGTAATTAGTTAATTAATTTATTTATTTATTTAATACGCTACAGAAGGCAGACACTGAAAATAGGGCAAAATATACATAGCTGAAAAGCAAAGTGAAACATTACCACGCAAGAAGAATATTCGAAACTTTGCGTTTGAAGGATGGAAAAGAACGGGGAACATTCATAAAGTTCAATTTCAAAGAGGCGAAAGCAGAGCCAGCTCTGCATGTGAAACTTTTCAATCTGAGGTTAGTTCTGGGAATACTAAAAGGAATTTTCTCCGAGTTTCCACGTGTCCTAGAGGCGTTGAATTTATAGAACTTCGATTTGTCAATTCTCAATATCCCACTCAAGATATTAAAGATCATGCACACATCGTTTCGCTTACGGCGAGACTCAGGCGAGTGTAACGTCAGCTCTTCATTCCTCCTTGAGGGACCAGGAACTCTAGCATAAGAAAATCCATTCAGTCTCAAGAAAACTTTACGAGTAAAGTTTTCTTGCACTCTTTCCAGAAGTTGAATGTTTTTCTTCTCGTACGGACAGAATACTGAAGTTCCCGTTTCCACTATTGGCCTAACATACACCTGATAGGCACGCGCTAAGACTCTTTTGTCGCAAGTCGACAAGGCTTTGAATATATGAAATGTGCGCACTGAGGCTTTACTACAGATTGCATGATAGTGAGCTGAGAAATCAAGCTCATTGTCATACTGAAAACCTAAATCTTTAACATTCGAAACAGATGTTAGCGAGTGGCCATCAAGCACGTAAGTAACCGGAATACTGGAGTCTCCCATTCTCATGTGAACCGTTTTCTCCGGAGCGAGTGGTAAATCCCAAACATTAGACCAGTCCAGTATCCTTTCCAAAGCGGCCTGAACATTTTCGACATCGCCGGGCGACTCTATTTTGCTATATATTTTCACATCATCGGCAAATTGTTTGCAGATCACTCCAGTTCCTTCCAGAAACAGGGGAAGCTCAGCTGTGTAGATAGCGAACAGAATAAGTGATAAAACACCACACTGTGGTACCCCGCTTCTAACCGATCTACTCGATGAAAAATTAGAACCCACTTTCTCCTGGAAACTACGGTCGCGGAGATAGTTTTTTATCCACTCGCACACTAATGGATGAAATTTCAATTTCTCAAGTTTCAAAATAAGTTTGTGGTGGTCTACCCTGTCGAAAGCCTTCGAAAAATCCAAATAAATTATATCACATGCCTTCCTCGACTCCTGGTACTCACTCCAATCATTGATGCACTCCAGCAGATTGGTTTCAACCGACCTCCCTGCCACAAACCCATGTTGATTCTCGGGAATAATTGAATTTTTTTCCACGTGGTCTACTATGTTTTTTGAGGATCTTTTCGAAAGTTCTGCAAAAAATCGACGTGATACTTACTGGCCTATAGTTATCCACCATTTGTGAGGGTTCCTTTTTCAACAAGGGAGTCACATAGGATTGTTTCCACCTTAAGGGTAATTGTGTAGAAGACCCCTCCTGTTTATCACGTGCCAAATGCGAGATCTTACTTCCTCTAAATTAGCGAGTTATAAGCGGCCACCACGGGCCCGACCCCTCCATCCACCACCACAGGCCCGGCCCCTTCCTGATTTTCGATCTCAATAGCGGCTATATGGATGGATGATTTTCATCGAGTTGTCGTTCTTCACTCCGTTTCCGATCTCCTCATCTTATTTTGTTCTCGTGCCGCGACTGCGAATCAAGAGAAATACAGGCCTGAGACAATTCGTCCACCAAATATTCGCCCTCAAAATACAGGCATTTTCAAAGAGCTATATCTCCGTCCGTAGGGGGTTTCGGACGATTTCAGAAATACCGTTGTGATCAGAGTGTGACCCTCTCCAAGATAAAGATAAAACCTAAAAAATAATTTTTTGGGTGTCCTGTGCCTTTAAATAGCATTATATCTACCGCGATCTACAGTAAGTTTCAGAATATCAAGAAGCAGACCTCAGATTCGTATTTAAGACGCCGAATATCCCCTTGGAGAAATTTTTCAGCTAAATATTTTTCTACTATTTTTTTTAACTATTTTTCTGAACGCCCTTGAAAATGCCTGATGGGGTGGGTACCCTAACCCTTCAGCCCAACTTAGGAAACCCGCCATAACTCGGTTCAGACGCAATATTCTTCAAGTACAATACCGCTGCTATCCAAGGGAAAAAACGGGCGAAAACGCCAAAATGGGCAACTAAAGCGTCTTTCCACCGCAACTCGCTTCAAAGTGCTCCGTTTCGAATTCCGAAGACGCCGAAGTGTACAGCATGTCGTTCTCCCGTAAATTATGTGAGAATATTCCGCGAAATCCGGGAGGAACATTATTTTCCAAAGTGAAATGCATTTTCATTTTGACAGTGCTAGAGATCGAGTACGGTTGTTTTTCGCCGAACTTGTTCATTATCTTGTGAAATCATTATCATATTCATACCCAACTCCACCTCGAAAAGCAGTTACATTAATAAATTTCTTATTCATATTATACAGTTGGCACGGTGATCATTTCGGTCTTTTCAAAATTGAAAACAGAGCACTTTGAGGCGAGGTGTGATCGAAAAACGCTTTAGTTGGCCAGTTTGCCCATTTCACCCATTTTAACCCTTGTATAGTGGCGGTATTGTAGGTCACCTCAAAAAGTTTGCTAAACGTATGAAATGAGGTACGATCCTCCAGATTTGTTACCGAATCTTAAAAAACAGTAACTCCAATATAGTGCAAAAAAAATGCTCCAGTGAGGATCGAACCCTTCGACAACTGGGTGAGAGGCGAGACGCTTGGCTCTGTGCCACGTTGCTGTCAGAAGTCTGCCTGATTTGAAGGTGCCTTGAAGGCGCTGCTCCGACTCGAGCCAGATGGCTGCCATGAGTTTCACTTTGAAAGGAGTTTGCGACGAGTTGATACCTTGTGAGGCTCGGACGAGTTGTACAGACGCCCTCTACGATGGAAGCTGGACCTCTCCGTTAATGAATGGACCACAGACAAAAACCAGTCGTGCCACTATTGATTGCAGTATTGATGAATATGATTCATCAGATTAAGTTATGCCTTATAACACTATTCTCATCAAATGCTTAGTTTCAAGGCAGAAAGGATAATTTGGCATTGCTATAATTTTTAGAAAATTTCTTTAAAAATTATAAGAAACGGTGAATATTGCGCTACCAAAGAACAAAAAAGATAAACATATCCTGAAATAATTCAGGAAATGATTTGGCGCGAAAAGGGTCAAGCAGACGGTTGTACCGGACCTCAACGGTTGACCAAACTTTGCATAAATGGTCGAATTTTCGCCAAATTGTAAGGTGGAAACTCCTTCCCACGACTGATAAGGGAGCGACAACTAGTCACAAACATCGTTTCCAACGAAATTCATACCAGTTGATGTACTTCAAATGAAGTTTCGAAATCTATGTTCGTAGCTGCTACGGAATTCTCTAAACCGAGTTACCAGGTTGTTCAAAAGGTTTTGTCGTTCGATAAGAGAGGGAGTTGCTACTAGCTCAATGTTTTTTTTTGTTTTGTTGGTACACTCTTCATATGAACGTATGTGATGTTTCATTTCAATCTGTCAATTCATTCTTTGATAGAAATGGGGAAAAAATGAATATCAAGCAGTGATAAAATTCTTATTTTTGGAAGGAGTAGCACCAAAAGAAATTCACAAACGAATGTAAAAGTGTATAATGATTGTTCATCTACAATTATAACAGTAGAAATATGGATTGCTGAATTCAAACGTGGTCGTACAAGCCCTGAAGACGATCCACGTGAAGGACGTCCAAAAAGCGCATCAGCACCAGAAATCATGGCCAAAATTATAGGGCATTGTTTTGAAAGATTGTCGATTGACTCAGAGAGATTTTGTAGAGGCTCCACACATCTCATTAGGCAGTGTGAGCCATATTTTAGGTAAAATTTTGGGTTTTAGAAAGCTGTGTGCACAATGGGTGCCGCATTGGCTAACAATGGAACTAAAACACATTCGAATGCGACTTTCTCAGCAACATTTGGAGCATTTTAAAAAGAATAGAGTGGATTTTGTGCGTCGATTCATCACTATGGATGAGACTTGGGTCTATCACCATGATCCTGAATCAAAACAAGAGGTTAAAGAGTGGAGTGAACCCGGTTGTTCGGCTTCGAAACGAGTTCGTGTCCGGAATCTGCCAAGAATGGCAACAATTTTTGGAATGCGAAAGGAATTGTGTTTGTGGATTACTTGCAAACTGGTAAAACAATTAATTCTGATTATTATTGCAACCTTTTGGACCAGTTGAAGGAAAAAAATCGTGAAAAAAGACCCGATTTGCAGAAGAAAAAATTCGTGAAAAAAGACGCGGTTTGCAAACAATGCACGGTGTCACAAGAGCATTTTGACAATGGCTAAAATCCATGAATCAAAGTTCGAATTGTTGGAGCATCCACCGTATTCACCAGATTTGCCCCCCCCCGCGACTTCCATTTGTTTCCAGAAATCGAGAAAGTTATGTGTGGCAAGAGTTTTTCATCAAATGAAGAGGTCATAACGGCTGTTGAAGAGTATTTTGCAGACCTTCCGGATTCAGGGATGGGATCCACAGATTGGAGGATCGTTGGAGCAAATGTATTAATGTTCAGGAAGATTATACTGAATAATAAAGCGTATTTTGAACCATAAAATGTGTTTTTCTTATCGAACGACACAACTTATTGAACAACCTGGTATAGCGGGTTTCCTCAGTTGGGGGCTAAAGCCTAGTTTTGACTGCATCGCTGCTGCTTTTCATCGCAGCGATTTCACACCCGCTGCTGCAGCGATGTAGCAGCGGCAGCGATTCTGTTCATAGTGCATAGCCTCACGGATGATCGAAAAACTTCAATCAATCAGTGAAATCAATGGCTGGTAGTTATCAATAAAACGTTTAGACCCGTCAACACTGACCTTGTCATGTGAAAGGGTTAACGTTCACTAGACAAAACGTGTCATTCGCTGGCAACCGCTCCATCGCTGCCATTATGGCAGCGATTTTGCGACGATCAACGACCATCGAAAATCACTCCTCCATCAGCAATGGAGTAAAACATAGGATTTCGTCGCCGCGGCCCAGCGATGTAGGACGTTTGCCACGAAGCGATCACAATTGAAGCGGCTTTCCATTACGCGCGATGAGAAAGGGACAGTTGTCCCTCGCATGGCCGCAGCGACCACCTGCAGTCAAAACTAGGCTTAAGGCACCCGCAAATCAATTTTTAGGGTGTTCAAAAAGATGGAATCGGATTTGGCTCAAAACTGAGAGTTACTTGGGGTCCTGAACACGAATTTGAGGTCTGGTTCGGGATACTCTGAGGCTTACTGTAAGTTACGGCAGATATAATGCTATTAAACTAACGTAAAACTACCTTGGTATTCCGAAAATCGATAAATAGACTTTAAATCCGTGATCAGCACCCGAGAACACCCACTACAGAGGGGTTTTTAGCCAAATACGAGACATTTACCAAGCTATCGTATACCAACCGTAACTTACCGTAATCTATCGAAAATCGATAAACTTACCTCAGATTCCAGTTGAGTATTCCAAATACCCTTTCCGAAGAAGTTTTGAGGCAAATCTGTCATTGCGTTTTGAAAATAATTCAAAGTCGGATTTTGCCCTGAAAATTTTCCCCGGCAAGAGTCTCTGTGCCGAACTTGTCGAAATTCCCCGAAGATCAGCGATTATACCTCACAATCGTGTTTCGCGCGAAATCCTAGATCATTTCGCTGAACACCCTGAAAATTAGCAGGGGTGTACCCTTACTTTAACCTCCCTCGAAATTCGAAGACGAGCTTTATTGTGAATGCTTTCCCCTTAAAAATATGTGACTGTTTTTTTCTATATGCAGTTGTGAAACAGGGCATTAAAAAAACTTTCATTTCTCAATTCCTTCAAAATAAAAAAGTCTGTAATTTTTTTTAAAGCCAACTTCACCAATTTTTTAAATAGAGCTCCTTCCTTGTTATATTTAGAATCTTCAGAAATTAAACATGATAAGATTAAGATCTAACCATGAAATGAGAAAAAAACGAAGGTCATGTTTCCTACAATATAACTTTATGGAACTCGTTTCATTCTTTTCCAAATCTAAATTGCATGAATTAGATCGTTATTATTT
The DNA here is from genome assembly GCA_029168955.1 of Aplectana chamaeleonis. Lineage (NCBI taxonomy): Eukaryota > Metazoa > Nematoda > Chromadorea > Rhabditida > Cosmocercidae > Aplectana > Aplectana chamaeleonis. Next base: position 107,518 of record JAPDOI010001266.1, read on the forward strand.
CCCAATTTTATCTTTTTTAAAATTTTTCATCTAGAGACCTTCAAACAAAGTTCATAAATAATGAAATTTAATTTTTTTGAGTAGGAAAAATCGTGAAATCTAGACTCATCGTTTTTTTATATTTTGAAAATCAGGTATTTTAAGAACTCTCTAGGCTATTTTATTTTGTCTTCACGTATTGTAAGTGTTAAAATCTTCAAAAGAGGTAATGATTTATGTAAACCTCACAGAGAAAATTGTGCTCGTCAAATGATTTCATGACTTTTGTTGAAACTTTTTTTCTAGAATCAAATTTACTGATTATTCTTTTAATACATAAGTCCCTATTGATGAGTGTTTTTTTATTCTAGATTTTGAGTAGGGGAATAGGGGAATAGGAAAAAGGTTACTTAATGAAATTTGATTCTTCCGAAATGACAATGACAAAACTCACAATTGTTTTCGTTTCTCAAATCATGTTTTTTTTTAATTTTTACCACTTTTTTACATGGTCCAGTGCGAGTAGAATAAAAAAGAAAAAACAATGAATTATTTCAGAAAAAGATACTACATGTTTATTTAATTGGCTATTTCTTGAATGAAATGTATTAATCAGAAGCCACTTCAAACGTCTATTATATTAATGCTTGCAAAACTGCTTCTAATTCGAGTTTTGAAATGAAGGAAAAAATGGATAAAAATAAGAATGAAACCTTTTATGGACACTATTTCTTTCTGAACTTTTACTTCTGTTTTTCATCCCTTTTATTATCTTTATTTTTTTCTCAATTTTGCACAATTTAGGAAAATCATATTCATAAATATAAAAATATCAAAAGAAAATTTTTAAAACATTCTATCCAGATAAATGAATAGAATAAAACTCACTCCGTTATTTGTTAGCTCCTTAATGATGATCCAGAACTCTTCTTTTCCGAGGAAGTAGGGGAAAATCACAGGAATCCAAAGAAATCCGTCGACGGACACCCGGTGAAGTCTCTGGAAGCTTCACCACTGGCTGCCTTCAACGAATATCCTGGTCCAATTCGGGGGATAGGGAGGGGGGATGGAGGATTGGCATCCACTGCAGAATACCCGGTGAAGTCATCTGCAGCTTCACAGACGAATTCTACAGCGAACGCCTTTGGACACCGGGATTTGGGACTCAACTTGCAGATCATAGAGCTCACCACAGAACTCCCGGTGAAGTCTTTGTAAGCCTCACCATGGCTGTCCTGCGGTGAACCCACATCTTGATCTGACATTTTGGGGCTGGGATGGGGTAAAACCCACTGCAAAACACCCGGTGAAGTCAAGTATGAACTGCTCCAAACCGAGGGATTCTGCAGCGAGTTCTTCCTTCCATCCATCCATCGTAGGTATGCCCGGTGAAATCCACTCCAGAGGTCTCAGCAGGAACCCTACAACGAATGGGATTTAGGGGAATGAACCAGCAGCGAATAGTAGAAGTAGCAGAAGCCCCGGTCCATCGCAGGGATGCCCGGTGAGAGCAGACTAGATAGGAGTCTCAACGAGGACCCTGGGACGAACCGGAGTGGAGACGAGACGAGGTAGACGAGTTAGTCGATTGATGATGTCTCTGGGTATCATGCTGGGTATTTATACGCTGTCATGGGATTCCCGCCCAGACATGGGTTATCCGCGCGATGGCCATTGGCATAGCCATTTGCACCTCAATTGGTGATGCGTTACCGACTGGGTCGACGCCTAGATACCACAATCTGGGATGGTGATATCGCCTAAGGACTATCCTAATTTGGCCTGCTAGGGATTTGGATATGATTACGGCCGGTATCTGACAGAGGAAACTTGGCCCTCTGCCCTGACGAAGTTTTTATGGCATGTCCAAAAAACTTGCTTTATCATATGTTTAGTTAACTTTAGAGTACATTAGAATTGATTGAATATTAATAATAAGTCGATTAGAAAAATGAATCAACAAATTTCGAACATTACGAACCTTACTTTAACAACTTTATTTGAATTTCCTCCTTTTTTTTCAAATTACGAATATCAAATTTAGACCCTTCGACACCACTAGAAAAGAAGTAGGAGAATCGTTATTTTACTCTTCCGCTTCGGCCATCGGAAAAAATAATTTTATTTTCAGAAGCGAAAAATCGAGAAATGATTCGTTCCGAGATCAATTTTTTTTCGGAAGGATATGCCAATTGGAGATCGGGAATTTTCGAAAAAAAAATCAGTTTTCTTGGGATTGGTTTTTTGAAAAAAGAAACAAAAAAAAGAACTTCACGTGTTCGGCTAAATTTAGACTTATTTTGAATTAATTGAATATAAAGAATAAATCGATTAGAAAAATGAATAACCAAATTTTCAACATTACGAACTTAACTTTATCTGCTTTATTTGAATCTCCTTTATTTTCAAATATCGAGTATCGAATTTTAACTTTTCGACACCGACAATAAGTAGAGAGATCAGTATTTTACCCTTCAGATCCGAATATAGGGAAAAGACACGTCGTCAAATTTTAAAATTCGGACACCATATGATTATCGATTTCTGAATTACTAATATAACCTTTTTCGAAAACTTTTGACAATAATGCTGAAGATTAAAATAGTTTTTTCTTTTATTGAATCATTCAAATTCCAAATATTAAAACTAATTTAAAAAAAATAAAAATATAAAAATATATAATGATCACATTACTAACAATTCGGCAATTTCTGTTCCCACTTGAATCCGGCATGTGCGAAAAATTTTTGTAAAAAAACCGAAAAGTGAAAATAGTCGTTACGAGATCACATTTCTTGGTGAAGATAGCCCAATTGGAGGTCGAAAATTTTTCAATTTTTTCGGTATTGATTTTTTTCAAAAAAAAATTGAAAAATGACAAAATAGAATACCTGCAACGTAGCATTGTGTATCGAACCATTCTACGAATTTGAGAACCGAAAAATTTTAGTTTTTTTTTCGGTTGTGAGAATTTTGAGCACATTCCTGACTTGGATGTTCCAAAATCAACTTAATCGATGTCTCTCATATAGAAGATTAAAGCCCTCAATAGGTTCCGATTTACAGCTTTTGAAAAATATTACAGCGCGATTTGAAGTTTTGTACTTAAACATTTTTCTTTTCTTTCTATACTCAGCCTGTTCGGAAATTATCTATGTATCTCACTTCCTGTTTTTCCTGATTATTCGAAAAAAAAACCTAAGCTAGCATTGAAAACAAGGAACAAAATGTTTCTTCCTCTTTTCTTTCTACTGCATTCGTTTAATAATCGATTAATGATATATTCGAATTCTGACTGCTATCAGCATCCATTTTTCACGATTTTTAAGCCTAATTTCCTTTGACTAAAAATTTAACTATATTCGAGGTCTCCGTTTAATAAAAGATGTATATTCGAAAGTCAGAAAATTATACAATTGAACAATAAATAAAATATATTTATTGTAACAAGAACGAAATTCGACTTCCTGTCAAGATATCATCTTGATTGAACTGAATATTGAGAATAAATCGACTGAAAAAAATGAATAAGCAACTTTGAGCACTGCGAACTTCACTTTGACAGCTTCATTTTAATTTCCATTTTTTCCAAATATCGGCTATCAAATGTTGACTTTACGACATCAACAACAAATATGATAAATAGATCGGCATTCCACCTTTCAGATTCGAATATCGGTAAAGAATGAAATTTTGTCAATTTTGAAAATTCGAACACCAAATGATTACCGATAACGACAAACCAAAAATGAATTCTCGTTTCGAGATCAAAATTTTTTTGGTGAAGAGAGGCTAATCAGAGATCAAAAAAAGTTTAAAAAAGGGTTTTTCGAAAAAAAGCTAAATTGAAAAACGAAAAAAAGTGAATTTCTGCAGCGTAGCATAGTGTAGCGAAGCATTCCACGAATTTAGGAACACAAAAATATTTTGATGTTTTTGGATATTTGAAGCCCTTTTAAGGCATAGTACATAATATCACAAGGTCGCTGAGTTGAATACAAAACTTAGGTGTCAGGCAGGAATCGAACCCGCATCGCATCGCTTTCTGGGCGAGAGTGTTACCATTATACTACCGACAAGAAATTTAGTTTTCCGATAGCGAAAATTTTGCACACATTCCTGACTTGAAAGATCCAAAATCAACTTCATCGATTTCTCTCATATAGGAGAGTAAAGCACTCAATAGGTTCTGATGTCCAGCTTTTGGGAATAATGAAAGATCGACTGGAGTTTTGAACTTCTCTTTTTCTTTAATCGACCTCTGGACTACCATAAAGGGAGGGAGTGAACCCTGAAAACGATTATAAAGTCCGGTTTTGGTTTTACGGAAGATTTAGATAGTTTACGGTTGGCATAATAACAATTAAGTATGATAGGCCATTAAACGTCTATACCTCCGTTCAAAGAAAAGGTGCGCAGCTATGAAAGTCAAATTCGAATTTTTCGTGATAAATTAAACCTGAAAATTTGCATGTCGTTTGGAACGGCCACTTTCTCTAGATGACCTTTCCTTGTGAGGGAATCCTTGAAATTTGAAATCTTGTATTCACGCTCTCTCGAATGTTCGAATTTACAGTTTTGCGATGGGAAAAAATTGAACTTGACTCGATCGAATTCCTAAATTTTGTAGATTTATAGTAATTAATTCCAATGTTAGATTATTAGATTCGAATTATGACTGTTGTCAGCATCTACACATTTTCCCGACTTTTCGAATTTAAATTTTTCGATGCTTCATTTTCGTAGACTGTTAGAATTTTCACTATATTTGAAGTCTCCCTTTATTAAAAGATGTATTTGATGTAATTGATAGTCAGCTTATTAAATAACTGATCAATGAATAAAAATTAATCAAAATTATTAAAACAAGAACAAAATTTGACCTTTCTGTCGAGATTCGGATTCTGGGTTTTCCAACTTGATTTTTTTTGTGATCGAATGTGCATATCAATTTTATGATATTTTCATTTCCTGTGTGTTCCAGACTGGAAGAAATTCTAAACCTCCTTTCACAAGTAATCAAAATAGAAGACTGGCTTCGTGAAATATTAGAGTACTAAATAAATGGAATTCAGCACCTCTGAATCTGAAATATCTTCGGGTTAAAGGCAGTGGTCGCGCTTAAATATGCTCGTCTTCTTTTCCTCTCTGAACCTTTTTCTCGGTGTAGAGTAGTATAACCTACAAGGAAAAATCGCGGAAAAAACGCTGTTCTGGGCCAAATTCGAAGCTTGAACTTTCTTGTCTTTTGATGGTGGACGAGCCCACTCCACATCATCGGCATCGATGATCTTCAATATCAAGAACATCAGTTGACTTGAAGTTGAATTTTTATCAATGAACCTTCGGATTTATTTACACATCTAGTCAAAAACATTGACTGAAGTGCTTGCTTTCATTGTTCAACTGTTTTATTAAGTAAATTTGCATTTATTTCTTCCTCTGAGTGTCGATGATTTTTGAATGCTTGGCATGAGACTGTGATCTTTCTGTGCACGTTTGCACGAACTGGAAATTTAGGGTCTTAATAACTCTAATTCTAGCCCGTTTTTCACCGCGCTACCTTCATAGTTTTTGAGCTGTTTTGAATCTAAGCTGATTTTTGTAGTTTTTTAGATAACGTTTTTCATCGTGACCACTGCCTTTAGAACTTTTCAGGACAGCACTTCACTTTTTTCAGAAATTACAAATTCGGATTAAATAGAATTTTAACCTTTTCATGAATCAAATATGATGGAATTCGGGTTTTTTTTTCAAAATAACCGAACTGTGGGCTTTTCCAACTTCGAATCTGCAGTTTTTCAAAAAATAAAATATTGGATACATAAAATTCATCGATTATTTCTTAAAATATTATAATGACAGGTGTCTCCAAATCAGGGTAAGGCATGGCGCTGTGATTGGTCCGTGAGAGGTGCGGCACCCTCCGTGCGGCCTGGAAATTTTTGTGGCCCCTCCGCGGGACTTGGAGATTTTCGCGGCCCCCTTCCTTTAGCATAAAAATTTTTGCGGCCTCTCAGGTGGGTCATTAGTGTGATCAATGGAAAATTAGCAAAATTTGATGATGTTGAGGACAGATTAAAAATATTGTTAAATTTCTAACAAATTTTCAAATATTTCTTTCATTGCAGTCTCATTCTCACAACGCCTTGCACCGCTGAAAACCAACTAAATTTGCATAGTGAGCAGCAAGGGCTGCGGCCCCCTCCCATTTCCGGTGTCCGAAGCTGCGGCCCCCTCTATTTTCAAATTTTTGATTTTTCGTTTCTCGTGTATTCAAAGAAAAGAGTAAGAATGATATCTCACTCCAATACGAAAAATGAAAAATTGTTCATAAAGAAAATATCTGTAATCTAGCACAAAAATCGTATTCCACATTACTGTCAGAAAACACACGCCTGAATGTTGACTGAACGAATAAAAATCGGAAACAGTCTCATTAAAAAAAGAGAACTAATTTGGTTTTTCACACACGAATAAATATTGGAGAAATAATAATGCCACTTCAAAGCTGAAAACCGCTCGATAGCTCTCAATCTGACTCGACGTGCCTATCCTTACTCGATTAGGACGAAGGGAGGGAACAAAAACGCCTTGGACTCAATCTGATAACACCAAATTGAAAAAAAAAACGAAAAATTCAAATCAATTATTTAGTTTTCGAAATCAGCGTTTCTTTTTACAGCACTAATCAGCTTTTTCAACAGCACGCACCTGGCCCAAATTTTGTCAACAAGGGTTTTGTCTGTGAAAAAATCTATCGCTGGAGTCAAATAGTGCTTGGAAATTCGGAAAATTTGATAAAATCCTAATATTCTACCGCAGCAATAAACAAAGGGCGCGAACAGAATGCGATTTTCGAGAGAAGTCAAATCTCGCCGCATTCCCTTAGTGGTACGCCGTGTTTATGCTTCATCGCATCAGTAAACGCAGAGTGCAGAGAGCATTCAAAAGAGACCACAGGCGATAGTTTTCATTTTCTAAGTCTCAACAGGGGTGACATTTTCGTGCGCTGCATTAGCTTTTGCGACGAAGTAATATCAGAAGAATGATTATACGATGTTATGCAATTCATTTCATTTGATTTTTTCCAATGCATCGATTTTTTGATTATTTTTTAAAAATTAAATGTGAAGTTTTCTTTTCGTTTATAATTTTCCTCCTCAGTTCTTTATTAAAAAGCTATATTGAATTTAATAAGTTTTTTACTTTCCAATATGTTTCTAAATTCTTAGAAAAGACGACATTTTGACGCACGTAGTGTATTTAAGGCCTCATTTTGCTCGACTGATTGTCAGAATACATACACATGGTCGCCAGAGATAATCGCAAGCTTTTTAAAGGGTAAAAGGGCATGTGGATCAAATCCACACCGCGGGTGTGGCTAAGGGGTCGTTCGTACTCCCACCGCCGAGCGGCGCGGCACATTGCATTTCTGTAGTATTGATCACGCGGCGCGTCACGATCGATATTCTAGGATTGCACTTCGCCGCGCCGCGGCGGAAGTGTAAACGATCTCTATGGAGCAGTTCGGCTGGCGCACGCGACGCGCGCGACAGAAAGACGCTGCGCGCGTGAGTCGTCCTTGGGGCGCGTTAACCGGGGGTCCTAGAATAAGTGGTGGTTGTTCCAATTTAGCAGTTCCCCTTTATCATTTTTTTTTGTATTTTGTTCATGTTTTTTTGTTTATAACGTACTTTTTAGATGCAATTCTTCTCATACTATCGTTTTAGTGGAAATCGCAGTTTGTATATAAGTTTTTTTCAAAGTTTTTTGTTTGCTTCTCGAAGCGGAATGGGAGATGACGATATTGGTTCCGACTCCTACCCTACGTCTTACACAACAATATGAAAAAAATGCAAAAAAAAATTGATAAAGCGGAACGGCTAAAATGGAACAACAACTACTTTTTTTGCTTTTCCGTCGCGCGCGTCGCGTCTGCCAGCAAACTGCTCCTTAGCCACACCCGCGGTGTGGATTCGATCCACATGCCGGTTGAAAGGGCTGATGACATCCGCTCTCCATGCATTGCGATTATGAAAGAGCGACGAAGTATAATTGGAAGATTAGCCACGGAAAGATAAAACAACTGATAAGAGACATGCCAGGATTGGAAAACAAGCAGGTAGGTCTCATTTGCGAGTTCGTTTTGCATGGCACTTGCCAAGGTCAAGTGAGTCCTGTTGCAGTGTGGCCGTTCATAATTCATACTCACACTTCCGATCGATACAATTGACAACGTTTGCAGCCGACGACTTTCCAAATCCATTTCCAGTATCAGGATACCCACGCGCACATCTAGTACAAGGTACATCTGTCCGGGTTGGTACATAATTCCTGCCCCAAAAATGAATGTATCGATTTGCAGCCGAGCCAACACAAGAAAAAGTCCCGCGAATAAGACGAATAGGAGCAGGTCTGAGTCTACTTTGAGCGGAGAGATCATGATGGGCATATGGAGACATTGGTTTTATCGATTTGCAGCAAACGCGCTAAGCACAACCACAATTGCGGACTCTATGTGTTCCTGGCGATGGCGACGCTCACATTCGTCCACAACACAATGAAGTCGCTATTTTTTGCGTTTAATGAGGACGGTAAGTCTAGTATCAGAATCCGATCGATAAATCAATAAAATCGCTAATGAAAGATAAGGTGCTATGTGGGAAGGGGGGGGCCACTATGGCGCTATGGGCTTGGCCACGCCCATTTTACTGTGCCGCACTAAATTTGAGCACTTACCCGGGGTTTCCCTCCCCTGCCAAAATCAGGAGAGTCATTGCGGCACGGAAAAATGGGCGTGGTCATGTGCGATATAACAGTGCCCCCCCCCCCTTCCCACATAGCACCAAAGATAAGACGCGTGGGTGCTATCCCAGCAGAGGGGGGGGTACTTGTCTACAAGTGTCCTACTCCGTCTCCCACGCCGCAGCGACTCTCCTGATTTTGGAAGGAGGAAAACCCCGGGTTGGTGTTCAAGGCGCGCGGCGGTACGGAAAAATGGGCGTGGCCAAGCGCCGACGCGCGATAGGAAGCGACACTACGCGAGACTGACCGACAAAGATGACTTATGAAGGAGTGAACGGGTGTGAACGACATTGGTGGTGAACGTACAACACTCGGCGACAGAAAGCGACAGTAGGCGACAACGACTGTTACGGAAGACTATGTACGAAAGCACTTTCTCTCTCGGAATAGACGACTATGTACGAAAGCACTTTCTCTTTCGGAATAGACGACCCACCCTGGTAAGAAAGGTTTTCTAATGCAGCTACAAGATCATTTTGTCATGTTTTTGCTTCTAAACATGTAGAAGCAGACAGCAACAAGTAAAATTTGTGGAAAGAACGTATAGAAAACACCACGAAAATCCAATTCTTTTATAGTTAGGCCCGTGACCTGTCCTCAAGAAAAAAGTTTGAATTCAAACCGCGGCTGGCGCGACGGTTTGATTCTCAGAAATTGAGATTTAAAACGCCACGCCAGCCGCGGTTTGAATTGAAACGGTTTTTTCTTGAGGAAACAGGCCGCGGATCTAAATATAGGTGGGTCGTCTATTCCGAAAGAGTACCGATGACGTGGGACAGTGCCCGCGTCATTCGGAAGCGCCTAGCGACAGAAGTGAAAATTAGCGAAAAGCAATGACTATAGAGAACAGTGGGCGATGGTGAGCGATAATGAGCGACAGTATGCGACAAGCGATAATTCTAGCCGATTTTGAGTCAGGGTGGACCACATTATTCATCGCACACTAAGACATCACTGTGCGGGAACGCTCAGCGACAGCAGGCGGCACTCGGCGACGACGACTGATAGAAAACTACTGCGCGTTACAATCGGCGATAGTGGGCGATAACATATTACTCTAGATGATAGTGAAGATCAGGTGAACTATACTGTGAACCGGACTGTCGAAGTGCCAATGAATGACACTCAGCGACAATGGGCAACATCTGGCGACAAATACTGACAGTTAACCCACACAGCGCGACAAACGGCGACTGTGAGCGTCAACGTATTACACTGAATAGTGGTGAAGTATGGCGGACTATACCGTAACTTGAACAGTAGGCGTACCATTGAATGACGGTCCGCAACAGTAGGCGACACATGGCGACAAAACATGTCAGTAAACCATAGTGAGCGACAACAGGAGACGGTGAGCGATCACGTATTACACTAGATGATAGTGAGGTAGGGTGTACTATACTATAAACCCAACTGTAGGCGTGCCATTGAATGACGCTAAGCGACACTGGGCGACACTTGATGGCACTTGGCGACGAAAACTTGTAGTAAACTACAAATAGTGAACATGAGAGATAGCAGGGCAAGAGAGAGAGAGAGCGCGATAGCAGGGTAGATGGCGAAAAAGTTGACAAGAAATTTGATCGAAGCTGGGCGTGGCGATAGATCAAAAATGCGTTCCAGACTGGACCGTACTTGGAATAACATCTTCCTTGGAGGTGACATCGGCATTCTGTGTATTACTTCTGAAGATATTCACCGTAACTGTAGCAAAGTATCATTTTATGTGTCTACTCGCAATGGTAAGTAATATATAGGCGTGACTTCCCCAAATGTGGGCGTGGCTTGTCACTGTTTTGAAAACAATTTCAGCTCATTCACCTTCTACTCGGCGCGGCACCGGCTTTCACGTGGTTTATTCAAGAGGGTACGTTCTTTTCTGTCACTATTTTGGACGTGACTATCTCCGCCCATTTCCGTAACCATTCGATTTCAGAGACTCACACGATGACCGGAATTCAATGGAGCACATGTTTCGCTACATTCATAGACATGATTATATACCTCCTATTTCTTAGGAGTAAGCAAATCAAAATTGAATAAGGGTCATACTGGCTGATGTTAAGCGTATACAAGTGGAAAAAGTCTGAAATTAATAAAACTTGTATTCATACCTGCCTTGTGTTCTGAAACATGGGAAAAATCTATTAGTTTTTAAACGAGTACTCAGAGTTTAGGCCGAGAAATAGCCGGGAATCAGCCCACCAGGCTCCGCAGCGGACTCTGGTGGGCTATTTCTCTGTTATTTGTCGGATATTATTTAGTTTTCCGCGAAACAGTCAAGGAGTAGCCCAGCAACAACCGAGAAATAACCTAGATTTTCTGAGACGCTTTCTTGATGAGCATTATTTCTCGGATCTTTCACGGCTAGAACGCGGCGAGCATTATTTCTCAGCTACTTCGCGGCAAGCCCTATTTGGCGGCTATTTCTCGGCTATTTCGCGGCGAGCATCATTTGGTGAAAATTTGTCGGCCATTTGGCGATAAAGCCATTTCCCGGTCATTTCTCGAGTAATACGCGGGAAGCAGGCATTTCGCGGCTATTTCCGTCCTATTTCTTGGTCAAATCTCTCAGAGAGCTGCACTGGTATAAATGAGGTTTGGCAAAACTGATACGACTGATAAAAAAGGTTAACATTCCCAAAATTGGCGGCTACCCATTGGTAGGTTTCATTGCAATGCATCTTCCTACCAGAAGGCAATCCGGCGAATTGCTGAAGTATGCTCTCATCCAATTGAGTTTACCAAGAGTTACGTGCGTTCAACCCATTAGGGTAACCTTCGTCCACGTTTTGACGTAAATGCTTTCTAGACGCAAAACCCAACCATCGTCAACTCCGCTGACTGCAGTCAGGTTGGCATTTTCGAATTTCACATATCGAATACAAAAAAGCTACTATTTCAGCACCGGAGCCCGAGCTGGTTCGACTCAACCAAGCACTGGGTTCGTTTTACCTTAACCACCATGCCAGAGTATGACCATTACATGGTGTCGACATGACCATGACACGGTCTTGAAGTTGTCCTGAGATTACATTGCCATGGTCTCAAACTTTGAGATTGTCTCGACATAAACCTGCCATTGTCCTGACATCACCCTGGCACAGCCTTGAAATGACTAGAAATTCTAGCGAAATGGTCCTGACATGGTTTCGAGTTGTCTCGGCATTCTCCTGATAAGAGCTTTGCAAGGTCTTGACACGATCCTGACTTGATCTTGACAAGGCCTTGAAATAGTCCTGACATGATTTAGACGGCAGCTGCCATTTGAGCACCCTTGCAGGAACGTACAACCGTCAAATCCGAATCTTCCGTAGAAGAATGTGAAGATAATGCAACACGTTCTAACCCGTCAAAACTTGCTAACAACAGTTTCTAACTCGTCATGATACGCTACACTAATTAATACTACTATGTACATTTCTAAAAGAGTGCCCATTTGGAGTCATCAGATCTAGACATAATGTCTTCACATAGCTCTGCCATTGTCTTGAGATGGTCTTCACATGATCTTGACATGATGTTTACATGGGCTTGACAAGTGCCTGACATGGACCGCCACGGTGATGGCATTGCGTTGACAAGGTCTTCAAACGAATCTGTCGTGGTTAGGCCATTATCTTGACATGACCCTGCCATGGTCTTGATACTGTGTTGACATCGTCTTGATATGGTATTGGCATGACACGTCACGAAACGAAATAACATAACATAACATAACATAACATAACATAACATAACATAACATAACATAACATAACATAACATAACGCAAAATATTTTGCAGCGACACTGTCTCTACACCTCTGCTGCCCAAACGTACGAGGTCAGTTCATCCCTAGCCAATACGGCTCGAGGAGCGACCCTAGCTCTCTTTTCAGATCAAAAAATCAACTTTCATCGGAAGAACACCAGGAATACAAGTAGGTTCTAACTTATTCGGGCGTTCATTGGTTACGAAAATGGGCGTGACTACGTTATTCTGGTGAAAGTTGAAGCTTGCATCATCGGCAGACAATAATATGTAAAGACCGGGAGTAGATCCGCTCAGTAGAAATTGATAGTCACGACCATTTTCGCAACCAAAGAAGAGGGCTTTTGAAAATCTATATTTACTTGCAGTCAATCCCCCACAGGCAAGGTGAAGGCCAAATATGGAAGGTGATCGATTATTGATTTTTACAAAGCATGTACTTCGATTTCAAGATTTAAAACTTTTTTTTGCAAAGTTTAAAAGAAATTTCAGCAAAGAAGTCAAAAAGATTAAAACCAACACCACACAAGGCACAATGTGAGAACTAGTAAACTCATCAATCGTGATGATGGCTACACCAATCAATATATTGATTTACAGTACCCAACAAAGCAGTCGCGAGCTGCAGAAGCGTGCCAGGTAGGTCAGAAAGGCAACCGCCGCCTGATCAGGGCTATTTGACATTGATAGAAGGCTCAAATACAGTAATTTAAGCAAAGTAACCACCACGGCTAAGGAATCTAGGTTAGCCCCACACTTTGTCAAAAATAAATTAGAGGTGAAAATTCAACAATTTTCAGCAAAGTAGAAACAGCTAAATCCATAGAGATGAACACGGCCAGGTTTGTTAAACAAAAAAAATATTTCAGGTTTTGAAGAAATAAATTAGATTTCAGAAAACCAGGAGGAGGTGCGAAGACGTCAACAAGGTCTGTTACATTTTCACAAAAAAACTGCCGCTCGCGAAGTCGCTTGTTGTCGCCTTCAGCAGTGTGATGTCGCTCAATGTCGCCTGGCAAAATAACACACGACCAGAGCTTTGATGGGTGGCTACTTAATCATACCAGGTTGTCCAATAATTCTTGTCCGGAAATTTCACCATTTTTGATTTTTTTCAACTTTATTGAAAAACAAGTCTAATCAGCAATATAATCACCACAGTTATCCACAACAGTGGCCCATCGATTGGGCAGGTCGCCGATGCCCTTCGCCCAGAACTCCGGGGGCTGCGACTCGAAGAAGTCCGCGATGTCGGATTTGAGGTTGGCGTAGTTGGTGAATTTTCTTCCGGCCAAATGGTGCTCCCGCGGGCAGAGCAAGTAGTATTCGGAGGACGCGAGGTCCGGGAAATACGGCGGATGGGCAACCGTCTCCCAGCCGAGCGTCGCCAACTTCTGCTGGGTCTCCATCGCCACGTGGGGGCGCGCGTTGTCGTGCAGCAGGTGGACCGAGGCCAGTCGGGGACGCTTTTCTCGGATGGCGGCGACTAGTTTCTCGAGCTGATCGGTGTAGATGGAGGCGGTGACCGTCCTACCTTGCGGGAGCAGCTCGAAGTACAGCATGCCCTTGGTGTCCCACCAGCAGCAGAGCATGATCTTCAGCGGGTGCAGGTCGGCTTTCGGCGTCGTCGGCGGCTCTTCTCCGCGCGGGATCCAGACGGCACGGCGGGCGACGTTGTCGTAGAGGACCCAGCTCTCATCCCCAGTGACCAGGTCCTCAAGGAACTCCTTGCGATGCGAACGAAGGAGGAGGGACTGGCAGACGGCCACACGGCTCTGCTAGTTGGCGTCCGTCAGACGGTGGGGGGTCCAACGGTCCAGAACTTTGTGGTAGCCGAGTAAGTTGAGTCGATTGTGGATGGTGGACTTGCTGCAGCCAAGCGTCGTCGCCAGTTCACGGGTGGTGGCTTCCGCCTTCTCCTTGATACAGCGACGGACTTCGTCATCATCCACCGTAGAATGCCTCCCGCTGTGCTCCCTGTCCTCGAGGCTCGTGTCACCGCTCTCGAAACGATTGAACCAGCGGCTGACTGTGCGTTGGGACACTGCATCCTCCTTGCACGCTCTGCAGATGTTGGCGACCGCGGTGCCCGTGTCGTTACCCAGCAGCCACTCGTAGTACACGAACTTACGAATTCGACCTTGGTCCATTTTAGCTTGTACTGTTAGCTAGACGCGGCGACTGCGCCTTATATACCCCCAGCGTAGAACTTTGGAGAAAATTCTAGAAGTTTCTTACACTTGCCTGATATTATAACACTTCTAAGGAAAATTATAGAATTTTGAAAATTTTCGGACAGGAATTATTGGACGGCCTGGTACTATCACCCACTGCGGCTCAATGCCGCCCCCTCTCGCTTGCTGTCGTTCGTTGTCGCCCTCTGTCGTTTGATGTCGCCTTCTGTCGTTTGATGTCGCCTAATGTCGCCCAAGAGAATAACACACGAATAGAGATTCGATGGGTTGTTAATAAGTTATATTATCACCCGGTGAGGGCTCAGTGTCGCCCGAGCTCGCTTGCAGTTTCTCTTTGTCGCCTTCTGTTCCTTGTTGAAGTCGCCCACTGTCGCTCGGCGCATCTCGCCGACGCCTCCATTCCTCTAAAGTGGCACAGATTCGCCATCCGCTCTTTTGCCCCCTCCCCTCCACTTTTTTGTTTCCCAAGCGCATTAATCGATACGATCACGCAGATGGGCAGACTCATACTAGAACTATTCTCGCTCATTGTCGCTTACGATCTCCCTTCGTCGCCAACGACCTCTCTGTCGCTTATCAACATCCAGTATCACTTCGACGATCTTTTTTCGCACAAGGCTCAATAATCATTTAAAACACGAAATCGCCCGCTCTTGAAGCGAGTCACCTGTTGTCATGCTCGTAGCAACAAAGCATAAACACCTCTCAATTGCAGTGGGACCAAGGAAACGTCAAGGTTTACTGCGATGACTAATCATTGCGGCAATCACGTCTTCATTGCGATGGCCCTCTTCACTTGTCTTCACAATATGCTTCGAAGCACATTCATCATATACGGAATGGAAGGTGCGTTTAGTTACAAAAGTGGGCGTGGCATGCTGAACATGACCCTTCAGTTTTCGTAAAGGGTCTAATCGGGAAAAAATTTTAATAATCCGGCCGAACAAACCACCCCTGTGCCTTTGTAGAAGTTTGGAATCGGCCACGCCCACTTTCGTAGCTATTCAGGTCACAGTATACAAGGAATTTTAACCAGCGTGGGACTTGTCATCACACTAATGGTGTTCGTACTGAAGATGTTCAGTCTCGGATATTCAAACAACACCTTTCGCATCGCCACTATTCTAATGATGGTAGGTCATTGGGAGGGGCGGGGTCTTCACCACAAAAGGGCGTGGTCTGTGCACACGTTATAATACATCGCATCTCACGCTCATTTAGATTATTGAACTAATCATTGAATTTGGGAAGAACTTCTTTTGGCACTACAAAGACAGTAGGTTCCTACGGACTACAAGGAGATTCTTCCAGTTATAGGAGATAGCTAAAAAACCTCAATCAACGACTTTCAGAACCGAATTTCGCGCCATCTCAGCTCAGTACTAGTTTCGCTGGCGCCATTGATATAGCCGTCTATTTGCTATTTATACGAACGAAGGACCTAAGGAACGAAGTATAAACGTCAATGCTGTAGATTATCGATTGATTTGTCAATCGATCCGCTTCCATAATGGAACTCAACGTAACAAAAACCAATAATTAATAAAAATTGATTACGATAATTGGAAGGAACATAAATCTGAATTTTTAATGGATATGTTTTTAGGGCGGTGCTAGGGTTACAAAAAAGGGGGCGTGGCAAGGCTAGTCTCGCCAGAATATATAGATCGAAAATCAAAAAAATTCCTGTGACATTGGAAAAATTCGACAAACTGGAGAATTACTGATTTTCTTCTTAAACCGCCTAATCAATGTGCAGGACGTCGGGCCGAATGCCACTAGCCGTGCCCACTTTTATGACCGTTATGTCCGAGAAAATTTCGCCACACTCACCTAGGTAACTATAGTGGATCTATCCACGGCAAAGACCGATGCACAACCCCTGCCGCCGGCACCGGTGGGCGCGCTGCGCAACTGGTGGGCGCCCGGTGGAAGGACATCGATCGATTACCGGCCGCACTGCCGACCGGCAGCAACGCATTTTCCTGGTTTTCATCCCTCTTCTGCTTTCTCCTTCCATCTTTCTATCCATCGCTTAGTTTTTCTGCTCCACCATTGATAACTTAACGTTCTCATTGCCTGTGCGTTTGATTCACGTGTCTTCGTCAACAAACAAAGTGATGTTTATACTTTCTAATCCAAATTCTTTTCTTTCAGGTCAATATGCCATCGCACAGGCAATTAGAACCCTTAGTTAATAATGGAGAGACAGAAAAAGTAGGGGATAGATAGAAATATGGCAGGAGAAAGCAGAAGAAGGATGAAAACGAGAAAAATACGTTGCTGCTGGTCAGCTGTGCGGCAGGCAATCGATCGATGCCCTCCCACCGGGCGCCCACCCCGTTGCTCAGCGCTACCAACAGTGCCGGCGGCAGGGGTTGTGCATCGTTGCATCATATCTCAAGACTCAATACCAAAAACCATCAGGAGCTGGAAAAGTGGGCAGAGCTTCTAATTCGCTAACGCTCAACACACCCACTATGGGAGCCCCAGGGATTAAGTCCAAAAATTTTTAGGGGTGCGTTCCAATATCATTCCCATGGCAAAACGCGCCCATGGAAACATAATCACGATTACGTGGAAGCAATTTACAGTTATAATTCGTAGCCATGAGAAGCAAATTTTACCATGGAAAGCCATTTGCCCTCCCACGGACCCGTGGGAACTTTCCTGGAACGCACCCCTGGGTGGGTGTGGCTTCGTGATGACCAACATCGGGCACACCTATTTCGAAACCATTGAGATTTATACTGACTAAAACGTGAAGGCGGGCTGAATGACATCTGCCCCACCCATTCTCGTAACCTTTGGTAATCTCAGAAAAAACTGGGCTTGGGAACTGCATTATACTGTGTGATTACACGATTTCGTCACAGATGAGAACAAGTGGTCCTCAAATGCCACGCCCCTTCTGTAACTAATGCTGCCCTGAGAAAATAAGGGCCGGAAACCCGTTCACCTCGTATTGTAAAACAGAAAACTTGGAGCGCACGAGTAATAAAATGGGCGAGACGTGGAATTTACATGTATATATCACGCCCATTTTCGTAACCATTATGGCACGCCCTTTCTCGTAACCATTAGGACTCAGATGAAGAAAGACCGGCACAAAAGACAATTAACAGAACCGAGATGTGGATAATACACTTATTCGAGAGAAAATGGCGTCGTGAGTACCAACATCGGTCACGCCCACTTTCGTAACTATCACGAATACGTATTGAAAAAAATTGCAAAAGCAAGTCAAGAGAAGCGCACACTGCGTTAGTCAGATTGGTATGAATTGGACAGGGCTGACTGACACCTTCCACGCCAACTTTCGTAACCCTTGGCACGCAGTCGAAGGGAGTATCGCCTCAGAACATGGTGCCACAGCATACAGATTTGGACAAAATTTCCACAAATGGGCGTGGCGAAGTGATGAACAGTACCCGCCACGCCTACTTTTGTAAAACGCAGCATTTTGATTAATAAGACCGAATCAGAGCTCGTGTCGTATTGTAGAAGTTCTAATTTCGGGCTCAACACAGGTAAAGCAAATCGGCGGAGCGCTATGATGACCAACACATGCCACGCCCCCTTTCGTGACCATTGGAACAAAGTCGAAGGGAGCATTTCTTGAAAGATGGTGCAACAGCGTACAGAAATGGAAAAATATCCACTAAACGGGCGTGGCGAAGTGATGACAAACACCCGTCACGCCCATTTCAATAACATTCAGCATTCGGATGAATGAAATTTTCTAATTTCGGGTTCAACACGGGGGAGCAGGACATAGCATCTACTGGCTTGAACCACGCCCATTTTCGTAGCTATTATGACCCGTCAGGAAAATACCTGGTCTCAAAGGTGGTCAAACCCGAGAAGCAGACACAATATTAAGCAGGTGGGCGGGGTGTTATGATGACCAACACATGCCACGCCCACCTTCGGAACCTTAACAGTTTGGATGGAGAAAAACCCGAGCCAGAACGGGTCGTATTGCAATACCGCTAATTTCCGGTCCAATCCAAATCAAAAGGGAGGGAAAAGGTACTGAATGGCCACGCCCACTTTCGTTACTATTTAGACTCGGCAAAAAGATAATGAAAACACGAGAGGTGCACACGATATCGATCGAGTGGGCATGATATCAGTGAACCACGCCCACTTTCGTGACCATTTGAATGCACATGCGAAGAACACTCCGGCTCGAAACTCGAATAACATTTTGAGACTGCACGATCTGGGCCCAATAAATGACATAAAATGACGTAGCCACGCCCACTTTTGTCACTAATTTTGATCGGAGCATCCCTTTTTGTATGACAACTATCAGAGGAAGAACTGGGGCAGGACTGATCATAGGGATGTCGGGGTCACGCCCA
The DNA here is from genome assembly GCA_029168955.1 of Aplectana chamaeleonis. Classification (NCBI taxonomy): domain Eukaryota; kingdom Metazoa; phylum Nematoda; class Chromadorea; order Rhabditida; family Cosmocercidae; genus Aplectana; species Aplectana chamaeleonis. The sequence continues at coordinate 126,621 of JAPDOI010001266.1, forward strand.
CTTCCGTGACTAAGAAGACTAATACATAACGTGCCTGAACACCATATTTTACTCTATTGAAAACTTAAAAAAAAAATCTTCATTACAATAATCGACAATAAAAATGGTGAGCATGACAATTGAAGAGAAAATACACATCTACACCCTAATATCGATCGAGTACTTTTGTATCCTTAAAATTGATATGCAATCTTTACAGCATGGCATGATTTTAACCAATTTAATCAATAAATCTCCTCCTCCTCGAAGTACGTTACACTCATTGGGCACAGGCGAGCAAAGTGATCATCGCCCTGAACATCAATCGCATATCGATTGACATTGTAACACAGCAATCAATAATTTCCATCACACCGCACAAACTCCGCCCATTACTAGGGGCGCTTTTTATGCGCTTAGAGGATGGGGATTCACACAGCAGAGAACAAAAAACCGAACTTAGGAAAAAATGTAACAACACTGTAACTAATCACTGTAACTAACTGAACCATTCCATATTGAGCACAACAGTTGACACATTAAAGGACGAAACCAAACCAATAATCGATGAAAGGTTAACGCACAACGCACAAGTAATGTGACATGAATCGATCAATACACATGAAAAAGGAAGAAAAGCGACAAGAAATTAACGAACGGTAGGCTTTTGATAGTAACACGGGAGGTTTCCAGACAATCAATACGCATACAAACCACATAGAGACGATCATTTTCTGAGGGTAAGGAGTCTAGATTAAAGTAGTCAGTGTTAAAGTAGATAGAATGAGCATTTTCTGACCTCTTTCGTGTAACGAACTTGAGTGGGCGTGGCCTAAACAAGAAGCTCCGCCCATTAGAATGTTCTTGGTAGACATGGGATTGGGTGCTAGGTTTCGAATGAATTAACAGTTCGAATATGGAATTTTTAAACACGTCGAATAGATGAATATTTGAGACAAACCCATCAGAATAATCCAGACGATTTTTTTTTCAAAAATTACCTTTTGAAAACTACCGAATGAACGAATAAATTCGAATAAGAAATTCTTTAAGTTTCCAGTTCGATAAATTGTTCTAACAGAGGGATTTTAAATTTTTTCGAATGAGTGAATGAATTCAAATTAGGACTCTCGAAAATTTTCAAAGTGATGAAGAAATCCGCAAAGCTGTTTTCTATTCGATTCTATCGATATTCGGAAGATTTATTCTAATAAGGGATTGAAAATACGAATTTTCGAATTATTCCCGAATAATAAATGAATACTTTCGGTCATTTTCTGGATGGCCGAATATTCGAATGTCGTATAAATTCGAACTAAAGGTCGCTTTAAAAAAGTTCGAAATTAAGAAGAAATTCGAAAAGCGACTTTCTATTCGATTCGAATCGATAATCGGGAAATTTATACGAAAAATCGAATGAGAATTTGGATTTTCGAATTATTAGGAACTGATGAAAATTATTTTTGATCATGTATGTCGGAACCGAAAATTGGCCGAACATCCGAAAAATCAGGTATTTAAAATTTTTGAATGAACCGAATATTCGAACAACCGAATAGTTCGAATTCCCGAAAGAGTCAAATATTCAAAAAACCAAATTTAAATCTCCGAATAGACCTAATATTCGTAAACCCAAAACATTCGAAATCCATCACGCATCGAATATTGGAAAAAATCAGTTTAAATTTCCGGATGAATCGGATATTCAAATCGACGAATCATCTAAATTCCCAAATGAACGGAAGGTTCAAAATGATGAAACTTCCAGAAGAATCCAGTTTTCGAAAAAACCGGATGGCACTCCCAAATGCATCGAATATCTGAATACTCGAATATTCGAATTATTCGATTCGTGGCTCATTAACAATTTTTTGTAGCAAAATGATCGCGTCACTAACCAATCTGAAACGAGAAACCACGTCTACATAGCCTGCCCTCGAAAAAAAAAAGTCCAGGCAAAGCTAAAAGCAGTTGAACGCGGGCGGTCGCGCTGCGCATTCACGGCAGATCTCAAGAATTTTTTTTCTGGGATTATTTGAATTTATTGGCGCAATGTCCACCTCCATAGGCATTGAAAATTTACAGGAAAATCTGAAAATTCGGCGACGATAAGGATAATTGACTTGTGATCTGCCACAGAGGCGCAGCGCGCCCGCTCGCGATCAACCCCTCCTGGACTCCTTACAGGGGAACCAGCTGTATATCCGCCCTAGACCGTGATCACCTGTAACTATAAGGAAATCGTGCCCAATTTGTCAACGAAAAGCTCGCAACAACTTCTTTATCCTTCTTAGAGGAAGGTGAAGCACCACGTTTCGGCCACGCCCATCGGCCAAAATGTCCTACTTGGACAGTTTATACTCAATTTTCAAGTAAAATTTCATTGTATGAGCATGAGTTCTCAGGTCAAGGCATACGTATTATTATAGCACTTATGACAAAATGGACGACGATCCACTTCCTTGAATGTGCCCTTGGTGAGCTGTCGACTGCAGTAGGAGCATCGGAAGTGTTCCGGATGGAATTTCCTGCCAATTGCCGTCACACATCGGCCGGAAATCGGAGCACGACATTCATGACACAGTGAGCCGCGACGCTCATGGTAGTGCGTCTCACAGAGCGGCTGACCTCCATCGTCGAAGAATGTGCCGCCGTTGAACGAAGCACCGCACATCTGCAGAAAGTCAACAACAACACTTCACTCCACACCACTCTCCGAATCACTAAACTTCTTATAGACAAGAAGCAAACAACATCAAGTTAGCAGGACACTTGGAGGACCACTGGCAGACTCCACCCAAAATTTCGAATAGAGTTTCATGACGATTTTCGGCCTTGAGTCATCTGACAGTTTGGTTCGTATTCCCAATTTGCGGTTCGGCTTCTGTTCCTGTTCGGACCACTGCTGTTGCTGTCCGAGCTCCTCCGGTACGCTCAAACAGTATCAGCAGGAACTCGAAAGGTCCGGGGCCAATGGAAACAGCGATGTTGAAAAAATGGCTAAAAAAGAGCCCCAAATAGCTTTATACGTTCTTAAATTTCCATGTAGGGCTCACTCCCCGCCCCTACCCTCAACTGCCACTAACCGAAGCAAATAACTGGGAAATCGACTCCAAAAAACCGCTTAGGCGAACCCCGGCTTCGAGCCGCACCGAACAGGAATCAGAACCAACTGACAGTTCGGATCGTTCTCCCAATCTCCGAGCCATTGCTGTTGCTTATCGGACGAACTGGGGAAGCCCGGACGTAAACAGCAGTTTCCCGGACCACAACGGAAGCCGACCTGCAGGTTTCTAGAACGAACAGAACTGCCAGGCAGCTGGGGGCCGAGAATCGCCAAATGCGACGCCGTGTTAGGTTGTCTAAACCAGTCTCCCAAAGTACTATTTTCGTTAGGACATAGATATGTATACTGATTATTATTAGTGCCTTACAACACTGTTAGAGATACACTCCGAGCCCAAAAAGCCGCCAAACCCAAAGACACACCTGACAGACGAAGCATTCCGGATGCCAGTGTGTTCCCAGTGCAGTGATAAAGTTACTCGTAATAGGATTCTGGCAGCCATTGCATTTCGGGGCGAAAAGTCGGAAGAAATCTCGGCGACAATAGGTTAGACCGTCCTAAAAATGGTGACATACCGAAAATTGGCACGAAAAAAAAAACTGGTTCAAAACCAAGCCTAACCTTCTCATGGAACCCATCATCACCAAATTCTCGTCCGCATTCTGAGCACGTGAAACACTGCAGATGGAAGTTCTTCCCGAGGGCTGTCACACAGCGCTGGAAAAAGGAAAATAATGATTTTTTAACGGAAACAGACCCAGGATGACAGAATTTTCAATAAAATACTTAAGGACATCGTACGCGAGAATCATTGACTCCTATTTCTTTTAATGTTCTTAGGCAGGTAAGCCCTTGAGGTGCAGGATAATAGCGAAAAGACCCCATAGAACTTCATAGAACTCTCAACTTTGTGAAAAATCCCGTTTAACAAACCTTCCGGAGTATTCACTTCCCACCCCCTCAGTTTTCTCACAAAGAAAATCATTTTAGCGTAGTCCGAGGTTAGCAAAATGAAGTACGTAGCGAGAATACCCACGCTACGAGTGGTCAGAAATGTGAATGACTCCGGCCTAACCCTATATCTGAAAGTCATGAGCTTGAAGCGATCGGTTGCAATAGTAAAATGACGTTCTACCTAATGTCACCTACCACAAAAGTCCGGAACAACTATAGCTGACCTCATATTCGTGTGAAGCGCCCCAAATTACCTCCCGTGCGAAGATTTAGTGAATTATAGAAGTTATAAGCGAGAAGTAGAAAGCGCAAAACCGTAGGCGACCAGCGAGGCCCTGCCTCCTCTATCCAAAGCAAGCAGCGTTCGGGGTGTAGTGGTGCAGAGGTTAGGCTCACAGGCGCAGCAGTAGGGTTCGAATCTCGTCCACGACCAAAAAAATTTGCACTTTAAGCAAAGGGTGACTCTTATTTGAACATTTTGCAGCGCAGTATAACCTTGCGGTTGAGGGATCGATCAAAACACGGAGTTGAAAATTGTGTTCCCCAGCGAAGTATGGCCCTGGCTCGTAATCGAGCCTGCTCATCTCAATCTCACGAAACTCAGGGATTCGAAACTTTTTCATGAGTTCATAGAGGTCGTTTTAGGCGCTGAACAAAACACAAGGACCGTTATAATTTTTAGGGAGAATACAGCGTCTTGCGATAGTTATAATGGTAGCTTGCTCACATTAATTACTCAAAAAGTCGAAAACAGACCGCACTTCCGTGTTCGTCACTCCGAATGAACCCCATGGGCTGAGCTTTTGGCGCGAATTGGGAAAACCGCGAAATGATAAGATGATGGTGAACTCTGAACAGGCTAGGGCACAGGTTGTGATGTATGACAGGGAGAGGGTCGGACCCCCGACGTCCGGGGGGGGGTCGGATCTTCGACCAGGAACCAGGATTTAGGTGGATTCCTTTCGCAATTCTTTAACCAAAAAAAAAAAACGTTTAAATAGGAGGTTCCCACTGAGCAATATTGAATATGAGAATTTTCCAAAAAAAAACCTTTTTTTCTTAACTCGATCGTTTGCGCCCGCCATGACGCTTCTGTTCCTCGTGCTAGATTACCTGTGGAAGGCCGACCTTTGCTGATTTGATTTGGAACTTTCGATCGCCCATGTTGCTGCCTTTTACAGGTAATCTAGCACGATCTAGCAAGAAGAACAAAAGCGCCATGGCGGGCGCCAACGATCAAGTTTAGAAAATTATATATCATAAACCGCTTCCTGTTGACAACTCAAATCGTGCGCATTCTCAGGCAATCGCCGCATTCAACGCGTGTTGAATATGCATTCCACTCGAAGACAAGGTGGTTTCGAGCACAGTCAGGGAACGTGCTGCTAGGAGAGCACGTGCTCCTATTGTATTTCAAATTACAGCATGTGCCCCAACAAATAAACCGTACAATGCGTGCATGATACACATTCAACTCGATGACAAAACGATTATCCAAAAAGGGATAGTATACGATGCACTCCAAAGACGGAACTGAGAGGTCGGCAGCTTCGCCGGTTCAATTACCTAAGTTTGCGGTGCTTTACCCGTCTGGCCGCTGGAAGCGTAGTCCAATCGCTGACAGCCCCACATGGTGCTCAGCAAGCTGGCTGCGTCGCACGTCGGTGTGCCAGCCGCGTCGCGTCTGTGTGCTGCTACGATAGCGTTGGACTACCTTGCAGCTCGTACTCCTGCGATTGAATTTTGCGGCACATGCTCCTGCTATGAAATTTTGCAGCACGTGCTGCTGTTTGGAGCACGTGCCCCTGTGATGAAGCCTTGCGATGGGTGTGGTCACTCGAGTTGAATGCACATTCGACACGCATTGAAAGCGGCGGTTTTCTGAGTTGTCAGCCTGAGACCTGCCCATTTCCGAGCGACGTCCGCCTGTTGTCGGGCTGTTGACATTTCGATGTGTCGCGTTTAGCGGCCTATTTAGCAGCAGTTCACATATTGCAGGACTGTTTCAACTAGCTTAGGAACTAATTTACCCCAACACGCGTGGCGGTCGGCACACCCGCACGTTGCGGCTGGATCGCCCAGCTTCCACTGGGGCCGCCACAGGATGGACAGGGCCTCCAGATGCTGGACGGGGCCAATGCACCGCAAACTTGGGTAATTGAACCAGCTGCGATCTTGTGATTTGAAGCATGCCTGAAAAATGCGTCGTATACTCCCCTTTCATCAAGAGCGCCAAAACGCTAGCTGTGCAACAGCTCGACATCGAGCGGGGCTGAGATTCATGAACGCATTGGGTCCCGGCAGGGCTTGGTTTGGTTTGGTTTGGTTTGGTTTGGTTACCTTCCCCAGCTGGGACCAAACCAAACCAGACCACTACCTCGGAGGTGCGGTTATGTGGGACCCAGGCGTAGCCCAGTCCTGACCAAACCTAGCGATGATGAATCGCTGGTTCGCAAACGTTTCCAACCAAACCCTTCTGGGACCCCGGTTTCCAGGTTTAGAGTTGTCCAGCCCAGATCATAACCCGCCACGGCCCGCCAAAAATCGGCGCGTTGGCCAGCGGTGACTCATGGAGGGCGGATTAACCTCTTGTCGACGCCCCAGTTTGCCTGAGTATCTATCTTGGAAAATTCTAGTATTCAAACTTGCGCAGTGGGGACCAGGGATGTGCGAAATTTTCTATTTCTGCTTTCTGTTTTCTGTTTTCTGCCCATTTTCGGTCATTTTTTCTGTTTTTTGTTTTCTGTAAAAATAGTGAAAAATTGGCAGAAAACAGAAAAAATAACGTGAACCGCAAATCGTAGCAGGATTGCCCCATGTGGCAAAGGCCGGATTCACCTAAGGTAAGCCAGTAGATTGAGGGGTAATGTAACCTGGGTGTTCTACAGTTCCCCTACACTTTTAGCCGCTATACTTTTATCTATCTTAGCGTTTGCGGTGTGGTGGCAGGAGGCACTGCTGCTCGCAATACTCGGTCGGATTCCATCCTCGCCCAAAATCAGCCAAACCTAATCTCCCTCCGAGGGCCTTGAGTTGGTACCAGATCCATGTGGGGGAGATGAACCCACTGACTGGAAAGTCGACTCGCCAGCAAGTCACTAAATAGCCCCAAAAAGCCCTTTACGAATACGACGATGAATGAGCTGCGCGACCCAATAGAGATTCGAGAAACCGAGCTCATATCTTTATCATATAGTGGTTACCATTGTTAAGAGGTTTGCCGTTGATGCATATCTCGGAAGGTGTGCGATGCAGCCAAATGACGCGAAAAGTATAATGGTATTGTATACTGACACTAATGAGCCATTAATGCTACTTAAAGCCCGCTATCCATAGCGCACTGGTCCGGCCTCCGAGTATAACTACTTCTACACGTGGGCACAGACTACGAGTATTCCAGCGCCACCGCTTTAGTGGAGCGGGGAAAAGTTGGGCCCCAACTGTATCATACACGCTATTTCTGGGTGCGCATTTTAACGCATTGCAACACAGGACAATACGAAAATTTAAAAGGAAGAAGCGCGATGAAATTGATGGTGGGGCTATGAAGCAGATGATAAAACTCCCACAGAGGTACGAGCGACCCCACCACGGCGGAGCGTGCGGCGCGTCAGGTCATTTATACTCAAGTGGCACAGCCTCGGGTTACGCGCGTGACTTTCGCGCACTGAGGAGTAGTACACTGTTCAAATCAACAGTTATCCCAGAATCAGTGTACAAATATGTGAACTGGGAAGGGTCAACTCGCTGTCACTGTATCTACGTATCGCCGATCACTGGTCGAGAGATCGCCGCGTCGAACACACGTGCCACGCACGTAAGAGAGGAGGTAATGACAGGATCGTTACCTCCTAGCTTCCGTGCGTGCCACGTGTGTTCGACGCGGCGATCTCTTGACCAGTGATCGATCATTATTCTTTCACATACATATTGAGCTTCTCATCAAGAAATCTAGCTGCTATTGTTTGGGGGAAGGAAGGTTAGAAAGAAAATTGTCGTCTCCGCGCTGATAATCTGCGTTTTTGGGCGGCTGTACTAATCACTCTGGCCAATTATTGGATTTTCAGAATTGTGCTGAAAACATTTATAACCTAAAAATGTATGAAAATTTAATGTGGTGGAAAAACTTACATAGTGTACGCTCAACACTTATTGATTTTTGAAAATTTTCCGTTTTCTGTTTTCTGCCCATTTTTGGAGATTTTTCTCTGTTTTCTATTTTCTGTCAAACTGGATTTTCTGTTTTCTGTTTCCAGAAACTTTTTTCCGCACATCCGTGGGGACCTCCTTCTTGAAAACAATTTTTTGCTTAGAAAACCGCGACAGGAATCCACCTACTATGCTTCTCTGGGCCAAATTCCGGTCCGCAATCGCGTCTCGACACACTTTGCGGCCGCACGCTCCCGAGTCGGAAGGGTTTCCAGCGCCGCAGCAGTCGATCTGTTGACTCTAGGTGGGTTTTGAAAACTGGAAACTGAGAAAAAAATCAAGAAAACTGCATAAAGAAACCCCATCAAGTCGGCTTTGGCGCTGGAAACTCCACCGACCCGAGTGCGTGCAGCAGCAGAGCGTGTCGAGACGCAATTGCGGACCGGAATTTGGCCCAGATAAGCACAGTACATCTTAGTTCCTGGTCGAAGATCCGACCCCCCCCCGGACGTCTGAGGGTCCAACCTTCTCCCTGTGATAAATCACAATTTGTGTCCTAGCCCATTCAAATTCAACAATCATCGTATCATTTCGCGGTTTTCCTAATATTACTAAATGTATGGGAAACTCGAAATACTTATGAAGCAGTTGTGAAACAGAGATTTTTTAAAAGAAATTTCTCATTTTGTTTTTGTTCAGTGGAAACATCAGTGAACAACTACACTCTCCCTGCGTTCTCAGGCGGGTCCAACCAAGGGCTGCAACTCGCGTACGATGCCTCTTAAACTGTATTTGATGTTTACTCCTTCAGACTGACCCATCTAGTCGTGGAGAGTTCAAAACTGCTACTCAAATTAAAATTCGACAAGTTTGAGATACGATAACGTCGAAAACTCTGAAACAACGCGGTGCGGCGGCGAGCGAGTTGCTTGACTGCTGCGGTCCGCGGACGAGCGTTGCGAACGCGCTGGACTAGATTTTTGGAGGCGACCGTATGTCTAAGAATCTCTCCATCAAAACTCATTAGGACTATAGAATCTGTATCTGTATACTCATTGACCACCTGATGAGATTTTGACGGAAGTCATTTTCTTTCACTCACATCTTTGATAGGCCCATTGCATCCGGCGCACCTCGGGCTGAACTGGTTATGGTAGTCCTCCTCACAGTATGCACGTCCATTCCTGAATTTTAAGATTGATGTTTGAATGAAGTATAAATATCGAACAATTCTGTACAGAAGCAGGTTAAAGATTCATGAAACCCCTTCAAATTGCTCAGATCCAACCTTTTTGCACAATACTAGTGATTTTTTTCGCCTTTAAAGAGTTGGAAAAAATACACGCTTTCTCTTTCGTAATTTTAGGCACAATGACAACTTTCGGCTTGCAGAAATACACATTTTCAAGGAAACATTACAGCATCTCCAAAATAGAACTTTTTTGAAAATTCAGAAATTTTCGCCAAATTTCTGCAGAAGAAATCAGCCTTCACTTCAATTTTTTTTATTTACATTCTTATTTTTATTTTATTTTTTACGCCCTTCAAGGGATTTCCGATTTGAGATTCTTGAAGGGTTTCCCTCGAAAATGAGACGATTCGCGCGAATTTCATTAGAGACAGATTTACGGAAGATGCAAATTTCCGAAAAAAAGTTCACAAAACTCGCTTAGCAAAAGCTGATAACCAGTAACCGATGTTTTAAAATTTTAGCAAAACAAACAACAATCGAAACTGCAAAGAAAGGAATCTCTCCCGGACTAGGGCAGACTGGAAACTTTAATTATTATATTTGCATTAAAAACTAATTTTCGAATTAACTTCACAAGCTCGAATGAATCAGAAGCCGTTCTGAACCAGAGGACAAAATAAATTTACTAGAATTAGAAATAAATCAAATTCTTCAACCTATAGAAAACCTCAAACATTCGAAATCTGGAAAAATTAGGACTTTTTTCAAAACAAGTAACTCCTTCTCACAAAATTTTGCGAAATGGCAATATTTGAACTTGGAAAAACGCTTCTGTTCCAGACAGACTCTTGGAAAATCGTTGGGACGTTGACTGCAGCAGGCACGAAGTAGAAAGACGGATTTGTGGGCAGACTGAAGGCCTCTGCATAGTCGCGCGGCACATGTCGCGCAGACACGTTGAAGGATAGAGGGCAGCTATGCAGCTGTGTGCCTGCCCTTTATTCCCCATCATTGCGACGCGACATTTACTGCCAAACAATGGATAAGCCTTGACGTTCTAGCGGTGTCGCCCTCCTCGGAGCACGGATAGGCTCGCGCTGTGATGACAACAAAGGGGGCCACAGCTTTAGGCACTGGGAAAAAAAGGGAGCCACAGTTCTCGGCAGGTCTCCAAAAAGTGGTTGGTATTCAGCTGCACAACAGGTTGAGAAATTCAACAAAATAAGATTATATAGAAATCATGAACAAATTTCGAAGTTTACTAAAAAAACAATAGAAAAATATTCGTTCGTAGTTCACAATCACAATACACCCGGTGAGTCGCGCAAACCTTCAAGAATATAAAAGGGGGCCGCATCAATTTCTGGGCTACAGGTAGGGGGCCGCACCTCGCACCGACCGATTACAGTGTCACGCCTAACCCTGTTTCGGAGTCTGGAAAGGGGAAAATCGCTAGATCAACAATTTTATGTACAAAAATTCATGATTTCCTCACTTCCCCCCTCCACAAAAAACCGACTTCCAAACTCTGAAATTTAGAAAAAAAAACGTAGTTTTGTGTGTTCCATGGAGCCCGCAGAGTCTCGAAACTTTCTAAAAATTTGACACGCATTGAAAAACCGGCGAAACGTAAACTCTTGATTTGTTGAAAAAATTGAAGATCTTCTCCAAAAATTTGGATAACTCAGAAAAGCGCGAAAATTGTGCTCTACCTCTCAAAAAAGTTCCTGTGACCAAGTTCGGATCCACATTCGCAGCATGTGTAGTGTTCTGGATGCCACATTTTACCCAAAGCAATAACAACCTGAAATCAATAAATCATTTTTTCAAATATCCAATCTTTAAACGAAACAAAAAAAGGTTTTCGCAGTGAAATGAGCATTTCACAGTCAACGTCAGACAGCGACGCGACGCGACACGCGTCACGTAAAGTTGCTACCGTGATCTGCCATTGCATTGACAATTGCACACAAAATATGCTCATATTCGCGACAACTCGTACATACGAACCTGTCCAATAATGGGTTTTCCACATTGTGCGCAGTCTCCTTTTGGAATGGTCGATATTCCATGCTTACTGCTGTAATCGCTGTTCAACGTGCCCAGCATAGAGTCGGCGTGCGACGGATCTCGCGATGGCGAGCGAGCACCGCGCTGAAAAAATCACTTCAAACTATATCTACGAAACATTTCTATAAATGAATGAATAAATAAATAAATCTATAAATAAAAAATAATAATAATAAATGATTAAATGAATTTGAAAAACCAATAAAAACGAATAATTAAGTAAAGAAGTGATTAAATAAACAAATTAGTTACTAAGCAAATAAACGAACAAATACTGTGCTTCTCTGGGCCGAATTCCGGTCCACGCCTGCGTCTCGAAACGCTTTGCGGCCGCGCGCGTTCGAATCGGAAGAGTTTGCAGCGCCTCAGCCGCCGATGACTCTAGATGGGTTAGGTGTTGACCCTAGATGGGTTAAAAGTCATATCGAGTCGACTCTGGCGCTGGAAACTCTACTGACTAGGGCGCGTGCGGCCGCAAAGCTTGTCGAGACGCAATTTGCGGACCGGGATTTGGCCCAGAGAAGCACAGCACATGAATGGATGAATGAGCAACTAAATTTTGAGGATAAATAAATGAATTACTTGAAGAAATAATGAATCAAATAATAATGAATAAATTCAGCATTAAGTCTAACTAGCGACTTATCCCAGCATTAACTGGAATTTCGAAAAATAGTTTGTTCAGCGTAGTAGGGGAGATATACAGAAACAATTTAAAGTTTGTTGAATCTTCTTATTACACCTGGGTAGATAAAAAACGGCAAAAACGGATTTTTTTTCGGATTTTATAAATTGAAACATTTTCAGCCCAATTATTGTCCAGGAAGGTAAAATAGGGCGCTGGACACGAATAAAAGATCCGTTTTCAAATTTCCAGAAGGTTACTGTAGGGTACTGTAAATAAATGATACCTTCCCTTCCGTAACTTGGAGTAATATTTCGAAAATATGAAAACAGACTCTATATTAGAGTTCAACACCCCAAATTACCCACTTGGGCAAAGTTTGGGGAAAGATATTGCAATTTCTGGATTCCAGAAAATTGAATTGTTTTATCTACCCAAGTGCATTAACACCTAACTAGGGACTGATCCAAGCGCAAACTAGAGTGAAGAAAAAATGGTCTGTTTAGTGTTGTGGGGGACGATAAAAAGCAACAATTTTAAGTTTGGTAAATTTCCTTAATGCACATGGGTAGATCAAAAATGCAATTTTTTTAGATTTTAGAAATTTGAAAATTTTTAGAACAAACTTTATCCAGGGAAGCTATTTGGGGCGCTGAACACGAATTTAGGGTGCACTTTCAGTTTCTCAGGAGATCACTGTGAGTTTCAGTACGAAAAGTATCATTTGTCTGCAGTAACCTACCATAAACTTCCAGTAAACTAAAAATAGACCCTATATTCGTGTTCAGCGCCTTAAAGGCACTGTTCGCGATAAACTTCATCCTCGAATTTTTCATGACAAATGCTTCTCGTGGCTCTCAGAAGCAGAACAGCGTCGAAAAACGGGACGAAAAGCTACCGAGGAGCCGCAAAACGGCTTATAGTCTACAGCAATGGAATTAGGACCTGGTGAGGTTGCGAACTCTTCATGACATACTGTAATCTGATTGTGTTATCACTAATTTTTTCGAAATAACTGATTTTGGTCGGTGAGTTTATGTTTCCACTCCAACATTTTCACCTGTTTTCATTGCTTCCACAGATGCAGTCATATCGATGAAAACACAGACTCACCAATCTATCACAGCTGTTTCGGAAAAATTAGTGATACCGGCAACAAACTACCGTATGTTAGAACGAGTCCGCAACCTCACCAGGTCCTACTTCCATTGCTGTAGACTATAGAAAAGTGGGCTAACCCCGCCGCTGTGGCAAAGTCCGGCCCCTTTCCGCCCCTCCACGTGAACAAAGGAACACTCGAAATAGTGAGTTGAGAGATGGTTTCCGATCAAAAGCCCCGTTCTTCCCGTCCTTCTCAACTTCTCTCTGTACTCAGGTCAGCTGGCATACATTGGCTGCAGAAGACGGAAATTACAAGCCTCGGACAACTCGTCCTCCATGCTTCCTTAGCTGAAATTTCGAGAGACCATACCTCCGTTCCCAAAAAGTCTTGTACGATTCCAGAAGCATCATTGGAATCAGAATGGAACCGGTTTCATGATAGGCAAAAAAAAAACAGAAAAGCGATTCTTATCGCGAATAGTGCCTTTAAATTACCCGCTTGTACAGAGTTTAAGCTAAAAGTGTTCGAATTTCTAAAATCCAAAAAGTCATATTTCTTGTCGTTTTTAATCTACCCACGTGCTTCAAGTAAAATAAACAAACTTTTGTTTCTTCTCATCACCCCCACAACATTCAACGGATCATTTTTCGGAATTCCAGCTTGCGCTGGGTTCAGTCCCTAGTAAGAGACCGCGTGTCCACACTGCTCACCCACGCCATAACTCGACTTGTTGCAGTTTCTTCGGAAAAGTAAGATTCCTTTAAATTCTGGCCTGTACACCCAAACCAATAAGAAATTATATTACTGAAGGGTAGACGATATGAACCTCGAAATTCTTTTATACGGATTCATTTATAACGAAAATCCAGATTTCAAAATCTACTAACTCGATTGGCTGTGGGACGCGCGGTCTCCTAAATGTTACGATAAGTCAACGAATTTTGAATTGCTTCTTTTTATTTCCGTCATAAGACTGAACAGACAATTTTTTACAACTTTAGTTTAGGTTTATGTTGAAAAAAAAACTACGTTTATGCTAGGATAAGATTAGGAACTCTGTGAAAACAACATATTCTGTATATTCATATAATCTGTAAAAATAGAAAAACGTGAATTGAAAAAGAAAAAAAAATCATAAGGTCGTGAAAGCCTCAAGAAGTCATACTGATTATCTTTTTTAAGGTTTATTACAAATCATTTTATAGTAATACTTTCATTAATAAATTAAAATTTAGGTTTTATACTCCTTTTTTATCAGCTCGCCTTTACCTAAATTCATTTTTTTTCAATACTTTTATTCGGAAATGTAAACATTTCTTGCTCACTAACAAACCTTTATCAACATTCTGAATGATTTTCGAGAAAAAATGTGTTTAAAATAGCCCAGTTTAACATGTTCCAATCGTTCACCCTTCCTCTCCTTCACGACCAAGGAACAAAACCTGTGCTGACGTCGATTGGCAAATAACCGCCCACACACGCAACATTCTCTCCTCCAACGTCAAACAATACATTCTCGTCAAGCAGAGCACAACCCTCCCAGCGCCTCTTTTTCTCACCGAAATCCCACTCCAGTGGAGGTGAGGGTCACGGAAAAACTGTCAAAAAAAGACAGAGATGTACACAGAGAAAGAAGCACAGGAAAAATGAATCGTCGCCCCGCGGAAATTCCCCTCCCCCTCCCCCCCGATGAGAAGCTTTGTAGAAAATTGTGCCGAAAACTTTGGAAAACCGACAAATAAACCTCAGAATCGTCATCAGCAACCCAAAGAACCCCCACAAGGAAGTTTTCAGTAAAATCTAGAACATCTTTCCTGAACGCTTTTATATTCACCTGATAAGTACAGGTAAACCCTCAACCAACAATGGCTACAAAGGGAAACCGCCTACATATTACTCCATTCAAAGTTCAAAAAATTTGCTTTCACCCACATTTTGTCCAGAGGGGGGGGGGTTAGGCATTCAACGCGATCAGCCGAATAGCAAAGCAACGATAACTCACGAAAGCCAGTGTTGCGAAATTTCGTTGATATAAAATCATGGCCACCCGAAAATGGCTAATAGGGTCTGAAAAGATGGAGTACCTGGTCGGTCATCTAGCGCAGAAGTCTGGGCCGGTCATCTGGCACTGAAACTTGGGTTGGTCCTCCACCACTCGAACCTAGGATGGTCACCTAGCAGTGCGGTCCAGGTTCGCCATCTAATGCATAAACTTGAGTCGGTCATCAGCCACTGAAGCCTGGTTGATCAGCCACCACTCAAGCCTATGTCTGTCATCTAGCAGTGCAGTCCGGATCCGTCACCTGGCACTGAAGTCTGAGTTGGACCACTGGCACTGAAGCCTGCGCTAGTCTTCTAGCACTGAAGCCTACGTCTGTCATCTAGCAGTGCGGTCCGGGTCCGCCATCTAGCCCTGAAGCCTACGTCGATCATCTAGCGTTGAACACTGAAAAGTTCACCGAGCACTGTGGCACTAAAGCTTGGTTTGATCATCTAGCACTAAAGCCTGGGTCGGTCATCTGGCACTTAAGTCTAAATAGGTCATCGAACCCGGAAATCTGACTCGGTCATCTGGCACATGAAGCTTGAATTGATAATCTAGCACTAAAGCCTGGGTCCTTAATCTAGCAGTGCAGTCCGGGTCCGTCATCTAGCACCAAAGCCTATGTCGGCCATCTAGCGTTGAAGCCTTAGTCCGTCATCTGGCACAAACGCATGAGTCCGTCACCTAGACTTGGAACAATAGTGGTATATAACTTCCGGGGACCAAACAGCTCCTATACAAATCATATCAATCGATCTGACGGATAACATGTTTAGACAAATTTCGGCAAGAATTAGCCAAACGGATCCCTGAAGCTCCATAGCGGTTCTCGCACTGAAGCCTGAGTCGGTCATCTGGCACTAAAGCTTGAGTCCGTCATCTAGCACTGGAGCCTGTGTAGGTCATCTAGCACTCAAGTCTAGGTCGATCATTTAGCAATGAAGCCTATGTCGGTCACCAAACATTGAGGCCTGAGTACGTCATCTAGCACAGACGCCTGGGTCGGTCATCTAGCACTTAAAGGCACAGTACACCCTCAGATATGAATTCTGAGATTTTCATGTAATTGTGTAGAAGACCCCTCCCGTATAACACGTGCCAAGTGCCAGATCTCATCTCCTCCAAGTAACCGAGATATAAGCGACCACCACAGGCCCGACCCCCTTCGCTTATCACCACAGGCCCGACCCCGTGATAGATTTTCGAACTCGATAGCGGCTCGATGGATGGATGAATTCCAACAAGTCGCCGTTCTTCAGTCCATTACCGGACTGTCTCCTTATCCTTGCTTTCTCTCACGCAACTATTGCGAATGAAGAGAAATACAGGTCTGAGACAACTCGTCCACCAATTTTTCACCCTCAAAATCTGGGCATCTTTGAAGAGCCATAGCTCTGTTCAAAGGGAGCCTTGGACGATTTCAGAGATACCACTGTGATCAGCGTGTGACTCTCTCCAAGATAAGCATAAAATCTGAAATTAAATTTTTTGAGTGTCCTGTGCCTTTAAGTCTAATCGGTCATCGAACACAGAAATCTGGCTCGGTCATCCGGCACATGAAGCTTGAATTGATAATCTAGCACTAAAGCCTGGGTCCTTAATCTAGCAGTGCAGTCCGGGTCCGTCATCTAGCACCAAAGCCTATGTTGGCCGTTGAAGCCTGAGTCGGTCATCTAGCACAAAAGCATGAGTCCGTCACCTAGACTTGAAACAATAGTGGTATATAACTTCCGGAGACCAAACAGCTCCTATACAAATCATATCAATCGATCTGACGGATAACATGTTTAGACAAATTTTAGCAAGGATTAGCCAAACGGATCCCTGAAGCTCCATAGCGGCTCTCGCACTGAGGCCTGAGTCGGTCATCTGGCACTAAAGCTTGAGTCGGTCATCTAGCACTGGAGCATGAGTACGTCATCTAGCACAGACGCCTGGGTCGGTCATCTAGCACTTAAGTTAAGATGTATGCAGTAATTCCGGGGACTTTCAATTCGAAGAAAGCTCCGGAAACAAATGTGGCACTAACTTTAAACGTATTTTTTCAGTAATTTGATTATTATTTTGCATTCGCAGGTGGTTTTCCTGTAAGCTTTTCGTAATTTTCCTTTACTAAGCAGATACAACCTAAGGAAACATTTTTAAAAAATTACATATGATTCCCTGCATGTTAGACGATTTCAAAATTGCGAGAAGAATATTTTTCCTGAAAGACTTCATTCAAAATATATAAAATTTCTGGGAACATATTTTTTTACATTAGAAAAATATGGGTGCTGGAACATATCGCATATTAATAGAAATGAATTCTAATTACACTCATATTGAACATAGTAAAAATACTAAAATAATTAACAAAAAAGTAAAGAAAACGTAAACAAACACAAAAACTCACCACATCGTTGTAAGAGTGCGCCTGACTCGGTCCGAGACTCTTCTTCGAGCTGTAATGACTTCTTTCATGTAAGCTCTGCTGATCGAATCGATGCTGCAGTTCGCGCATCATTGTCAGTGGAATTTCACTGCGTATTTAGATTCAAATACTCAGTCAAGGTGAACAGTAGCAGCTACCAGGGGTCGGATGCGACAGCAATGATAATCTGCACGGCGAGCGCGTGATGAGGTGGGTAAGAACCGGATTTCTGAAGGAGGAGCCCGGAAGAGGGCTCCCATCCCACCCCGCGCGAGCAGCAAAAAACCCACTCAACCTTCGTAACCCTCTCTAGATAATGGCGATTTTACGGTGTCGCTCGCGACGTCGCGCACGCGGTCACACGGCAAAAACAGCCCGTACAAGTGTAAATGACCACGTTGTGTCTGGTACGCAATGTGGCTTTTTTCTAAACTCGCGTTACGACATAAGGTTCCTTCTCTAGTACTTGATGGGTTAATAGGCGGGAAAAGGACAGATGATTGGGTCTTGAGGGAACTTCCCCCTGATATGTGCGCGCTCACTGATCATACAAACTCCATGCACCGCGTGCGACTTCCAGCCATGGTGAGGTAGGTTCTCCAAATCGGTGACAAACTTTAATATCGCACTCTCGGATCCAAGAATAAGGGTTATAAAATTCCTTTTTTTTTGTGATTAGAAAATCGGAACACAATTAAAAATTTTTGGCGAATTGAAACGAGATTCGAAATGTAAGAAATCATTAAATAGCATTCCACATTTCGGAAACCGAAACATGAGCCGTGAAACGAAACTTTACTTGAAATTTCAAAAATCGGAATTAGAAACAAAATTTTAGAAATCGGAACAAAACTTGAAAGAGTCGGACAGTGGAAGTACTCGAAATTTCAGAAATCGGGATGGAATTTTGAAATCGAAACCATTCGGGAATTTGAAAGAACTCTAAAGAACTTTGAAAATATCCTAAATCAGAACAACATCTAAATAGTAGGAGAACGAAACTAGGTTCAAAAAATCGAAAATCGGAATAATTTCAAGGTTTTCGAATTCTGAACAGATTACCAAACTTCTCAAATTATAGCAAGATTCAAGACATTCAATACATCAGAACCCAAAACAGGATTCAAAATTAACCAAAATTTTAATTTCGGGAATCCACAACCAGGTAACTTGAAATCTCGGAACGCAATTTTGAAAACTTCGAAAAAACATTTTAAAATTCTTGGAAAATGGAAATCAAAAAGAAATATTTGAAATATCGGAAATCTGAATAAGTTTTAAACTTCCAGAGACCAAAACACTACTGTATACTACGGAATTCGGAAAGCAAGACAGACAAGTTCAAAATTTCGGAAATCTGAAATCGACAATGTTCGGAATTCGGAAGAAACAATTCAAAAATCTAGGAGATGGGGAATCGAAAAAAAGAGGTTGGAAATTCGAACATTATTTAAACTTACAGAAACCGGAACACGATTCTTTAGTACGGAATTTTAAATCATTACGGAATCGAAATCATCGGAAACTTCTGAGTTCGGAAATCGAAAAAAAAGATTTAGAAATTCGGAAATTCGAACATGATTTAAACAGAAACCGTAACACGAGTCTATATTTAGGAATTGAGAAATCGATATTATTGGAAACTTCAGGATTGAAAATTTCGGAGACTAGAACACGACTTTTTTTCCGGGAATTGGGGATCGAAAACATTTAAGATATCGGAAAAAACTCTGGACAACATCGAAAATGTCGGAAATTGGAAACCGAAACGACTCTAAAATTCGAAAACCGTAACTTGAAAGAATATCGAAAACTTTGTAAACCGAAATGAATAGAATATTTCAGAAATCGGAACTGTTCAGAACTTCGGAAATGGACACAAGACTAAAAATTTCGGAGACCGGAACGCGATTTTATTTTTCCGAAATCGGAATCTTTAGCGGTTTTGGAAGAAACAAAACTGATAATATCGGAAACTGGACATCAAAACAAGTCAAACTTTCGGAAATCGTAAACCGAAAAAAATCGAAATTGTGGAAGCGTATAATCTGAACAAGATTCACACTTTCAGAAGTTCCAAAACCAGAACTATACACGTGCCCCGAATTTGGAAATCGAAACAAGATTGAATATTCCGGTATCCGTATTCAGCATTGCTCAGCCGCGTTCGCTACGCAGCAATCACATTTCGTGGTAGTTGTCCCAAACAAGTGCCCGAGACAGGTCTATATAGCCCGACTTTCTTCGAATGTCAGTAAAAAAATCGAAACCAAGTAAGCCGAAATTCGAAAAAAAAAACGTTCAAAACACTACTCAAAATTGGGAAGAAACATAGAAAAAAATACCCAATAAGGTAGATGTGTAATGTATTCCAGTGAAAAACTCCATAAAGGGGTAAGTGTTATACTTCTCAGAAAAATGAAAACATGTTACAAGTAATATAAAGTGTAAGATAATTGGAACATTCAAGCATCTTACCTTCATATAGCATGAAACTTGCACTTATATTACATGTAACATACACTTATATGGCACGTAACATACACTTAAAGGCACAGTCCAACCTCAGGGGTATTTTTTGATATTATGATCCGGTCCCCGTCTATAGCAACCCCGCCAAGCGCGAAATCTCAATTCGCTCAAATAAGCGAGAAAAAGTCGACCACGCCCCATTGAAGGAAAAAATGGGTAAAGCCCACTGGCAGGTTTCCGACCTCAATACGGAAGAGACGCGCGAATGATTTTTCTGGAAATCTATGTCCTTCCATTTGTTTTCGGCCTGGCTTCATATTGCGGCCTGTTTCAGAGCGATGGCTTCGAATAACGAGAAAATACAGGCTCGAGACAACTCGTCCGCGAGCTTCAAGCAGTTCAAATTCAAAATTTTTGAGGACCCGTAACTGCGTTCGTAGAGGGTTCTGAGCGAATTTGAAGACACCATTGTGATCAGGGTGAAATTTTCTCCAAGATAGGCATAAAAACGAAAAGTCGATTCTGAGGTTGAACTGCGCCTTTAAAGGATCCGGAAGATCCGAGAGAGACCTTGCGTTCCCCATCGGAGGCTGGCGCAAACTCGGTGCCACATGCTATAACATAGGTGCACCGAGTTTGCGCCAACCTTCACCCGTGAACGCCAAGTCTCTTCCGGATCCAAGCCGACGTTATATTTCATGTAACTTGATTACTGCTGCAAGTTGAAGCTCGATGCTTAAAGGCAGTGTTCACGATAATCCTCAATTTTGAGATTAGTGGGTAAATCGATTGTTTGGACCCCGGGTAGAACTGAAATGACGAAGAAATCTAGAAAAACGCATCAGAAGGGCACGAAATCCTTTACTCTCACCCCGCCTTTTTACTCTCACTGGAACTGTTTGTGGTGGCGATGAAATCTTTTGTGGATCCGTGCATTGAAATTCTCCACTTACTGTTGCTCAGTTCTTTGCTTCGGACCCTAACTAATACTGTTTTGCAAAATAATGTTCTTCCATTTCCGATTAACCCCATTTTTCACCGGTGACAATCACCGATAACATGATCATACAACCGGACAACTAGTCCAGACCAGAAAATAATCTAACTGAAATAAGGCGTTTTTGCGTTTCTTGCCGTTTCTTCGTAATTTTGGTAATCCTTGGTGGCCAAACCATTGTTTTGAGTGGAAAACCCAGGAACGAAAATCATCGTGAACACTGCCTTTAAAGGCAGCAGACACGCTCGAAAAAGTTGTTGAGATAACTACATTAGTGGGGTCGTGCAGGCCCTAGAAGAGCCCTCACGAAATTGCAAGCGTTAAAAACGAGTCCAAATGACCGTATTTGAGCCGTAGTCAGTCACGAAATCATCCTTGCTCCGCCCATCGATACGGGCTCCGCCCCTCCGTACAGGTATTCAATGCTCGATTGCGGCCACTTTAGATTAATTTTTAGGCTTCTAACGGCGTAAGCATTCCAGAAAGGGCCGTACGAGTACATTAGCGTCGTTATCCCAACAAATTTGTTGCTAGCTCCGCTATTTCAGCCAGTGCCGTACAACTCGTCCATTTCTGGGCCAATATAGAACGTACCATTATATCTTAATTTCCGCCGAATTGTTTTCGTCTTTTTCGTTATTTCTGAATACTAACATCTTCAGACCTTCAGTTTAATCCATAAAATTGATATCATTTTTGAGCGTGTCTGCTGCCTTTAAGGGTTGGAGCTGCAAGTTCCAAGTTGCTGCCTCATGTACGAATCAGCAGCCTTTCAGCTCTCTTGAACATCCACGGAGCTTAGAGCTTGCTGCTCCATAGCTGAAGCAGCAAGATCGGAACCCACTGTCTCGTAGATGAGGCAGTGGGTCTGAGCTTGCTTCGAAAATATTGAATGTCGATCCCCCTAATCCTCCCCACAACTAGCACAAACTATGAGGAGCGAGAGATCAACGACTCGACCAGGGCGAGTGACCACCCGGTCGAATGTCAATCCAATGAACCTGCGCTCATCGCCAAGGTACCCGACGGGCCATATGCTGTGTAGGTTTGAAGAACGTGTTCAGCATGGGCCCTCAGTTGCTGAGTGTATTTAAATTATGTTACATTTATACTACATGTAATTTACTTGAGTGGAGATAATTCACATGTAACTTACATTGACGGAGATGCATTCCAAGTATGTATATTGTAAGCGTCTCTTATGTTACAAGTACTATGTTTTCACCATGAAAAACTTAATACGTGCCACATATTGGCCTGCGAGCGCGGGACCGATATATCACATTTAACATACCCTCTATAAAACGTCGCATTTCACATGATTCGAGGCGCGAGCGGCGTGCGCGACGCCTCGGCCTCCGTCTGCCCTATGCTCTCTCACTGTCTTTAACCTCCGCTCCGCACCAGCACGCGTAGGAACAATGTGAAGTTCGCCGTTTTATAGCCTGTTTATCGGTCGAGAGAATTCGCAAGTAATATACATTGGCCAATTTATACTACATGTAATATGTTTTCATTTTTCTGTGTTGGACCGATTAAAATGATCGAATCACCGTCCTAGTGAGAAAGTCGACTTTGATTAAATCGATTCGGTCGATTACTGGAAAAGTCAAGACTCCGAAAAAAATCTGATTCTCGCCTAATTTTAAAAACCGATCATTCGAAAAAAATTTAACTTGCCCAAGTATACTAAGTATGCGGGGGATCGATGCGCAATTCCCTCCTTCCGCAGCCGGCTCGCGTGTCGGGTCATCGATTAGTACGGGCAAGATCAATGGGTGATGTCACAGGGGAGCGCGCTGCGGGCAGTCAGAACCGAGGCAACTATTTACGGACAGGAAAATACAGTAAGAGAACCGCGATTTTAAATTTTTTTGGTCTACTACTATGAACTTGTATTCAAAAACGAACTATACCTTAGTATTTCTATTCTTCTAATTTTTTTCAGTGGTTTATTTGATTCTACAAACGTTCAACATTTCCTATAACGTTTTCTACTAACGAGAATCATTATACTACTGTACTCCTCTGGGCCAAATTCCGGTCCGCAATTGCGTCACGCCACGCTTTGCGGCACAGCGCTTTCGAGTCGGAAGCATTTCCGCGCCGCAACCGCCGATCTGTTGACTCCAGGTGGGTTCTGGAAACTGGAAACTAAAAAAATGGAGAAACCTGTATGAAAAAAGTCACATCGAGTCGGCTTCGGCTCTAGAAACTCGACTGACTCGAACGCGTGCGGCCGCAAAGCGTGTCAAGACGCAATTGCGGGCCGGCATTTGGTCCAGAGAAGCACAGTACTTTTTCCACCGGAAATCACACGAAAAATGAAAAAACATGCGACAAAAAAAAACAAATGCCATGCTTCACCCACACATCATGGTCATCGATTTCCAGTTGACTAAACAGGCTGTGGACCGAAGGTCGTCCGCCAATCGGAGATCGACTCGACGCTCCGCCTCCTCGCGTTTCTCCTCCAACCACATCTGTGAACATCACACTGCTAATATCACACCAACAAGAGTTATTATTATATGACAAAAATTCACTCAGTCACTCAAGCTCTCAAAAAATCAGAAACAACACACACCTTGCGAACTTCTTTTTCTCATATAACTTGGCCCCATAACACAATGGATCTCACTGGGGACTGATTACCCCAAGCCCTGATCATTTAGAAACCAAAGTTTTAATTGTTGTGTGGGTATGAGAGTGCATAAATAAGCCGTGCTGCTGCTGTCCGGGTCACATCTGTTGCTGTCCGAGCTACTCCAGTTCTCGCGGACAGCAACAGCAGTGGCCCGGAAATTTGGGGAACATGAGCCGAACTGTCAAGCGGCTCGGAGCCGAATTGACAAGCGGATCGGAGCCGAGAATCTTCTGAGCTAATCAAGGGTTTTTATTTAAGCTGATCACAAATCTGGGGTTCATTTGCCGATTTTTCAAATATTTAAGCTAAAGCTTCACAACGGGAGGAAGGGCTCAAAAAGCAGCTTTTAGAAATATCCGGGAAATTGAATCAAAACTTTTCTATAGGTGCTAATTGAACAGTTGCTAACACAAACTTGTGCTCCCCTTATCGATTCTCCCCGGGTTACGGTGGGTATACGGTACACATGGACGGAATCGGTCTCAAATTTGGCTGAAAACTACTCTGTGGGGAACCTTTTGGGGTACCAAACACGAATTTGAGGTCCAATTATCGATTTTCGAGCCCGAATCAGCCGAAATCTCCAAGAAAAATCGACGATTGGACCTCAGCTTTGTAATAAGCACACGGACTAACCCCATAAATTTTTTTTCGCCAAGCCGCGCTCCATTTCTTTGAGCGGAGTTAGAGACCTTTATTGGTCGGCTACCACAGACAAATGTCTTTATGCCCACCGTGACCTACCCTAATCTTTCTCAAAACTGAAAATGGCTCCAAGATCGTGCTTAGCGCCCCAAATAACCCTCGCACAAACTTCAGGCGGAAAAAAATTATCGATTTCCGGCGCCCTAAAATTCCACATGGGGGCTATGGAGTTAAAAAATCCCTAGCTCAGGCATCGTACAAAGTGGTTAATTACGGCGCTTCACACGAACAAGAGAGGTTTTTATCAGTTTTAAGAAGGATTTGGGAGGGTTACGATGGGATCACCGCAACCTATCGCTTATAACTCCGTTCAGAGAAACGGAGAGCAGCTAGGAATGCCGAATTCGGATTAATTTTTCATCAAAATTTGATCCCAAATAATCGCATTTCGTTCGGAGTGGCCACTTTCTCCGAATAGCCTTTCCCTGCCAAACCACAGAAAAATCTCTAGGAAAAAAGTTGAGAGCCCAATCCAGAACAATTTTTTGAACCCCCTAGTAATTTCCTATCGGGTACAACTGTTCTTTTCGTGAAGCTATCAACATGTCCTTCTCTGGAAATCTCTGGGGCAGTCAAAAGATTTTCAACACGGATTTTCGAGCTGAGTTTTAGCATTGGGGCGCATCTGCACACGCTGTCTACTTCCGGCCCATGCCCGCGCAACTGATCCACCGTTGAAATGTTGCCTTCAAGATGAAGAGCTGATTTTGGATGTTTCGCAGCGTTTTTCTTGATTCTTTCTTCACTGATGAAACAGTCCGACTCTAAACCTACGTTTTCTGGAGGAAACTCGAAAAAAAAAAGATTTTTATCGTGGACACTGCCTTTAGGACCCACAAATTTTGCGTCCCTGCCAGCCAATTTCCACTTTTTTTGGAAAGTTTTTTACGTTCCCCTTTGTTCCGCGCGAAAGTATCTGCTTGACCAAGATTGATACACAGGACTATACCTACAACATCCACAACATGGTTTTTCCGAAACATTTGGGCATGTGTTAAACAACTCCTAGCTACCTACCAGGTTGTTCAATAAGTTTTGTCGTTCGATAAGAGAGGGCGTTGCTACTAGCCCAAAAACTTGTTTGTATTGTTGGTACACTCTTCATATGAAAGTATGTGACGTTTCATTTTAATCTGTCAATTCATTCTTTGTTTACAGGCCATTTAGTGTCGCCGTGTCACACCAATGGAAAAAATTGAATATTGTGCAGTGATAAAATCCATATTTTTGGGAGGTGCAGCACCAAAAGAAGTTCACGAACGAATGTTAAAAGTGTATAATGTACGTTCACCTACAATTAGAACAGTAGAAAGAAGGGTTGCTGAATTTAATCGTGGTCGTACAAGCCTTGAAGACGATCCACGTGAAGGACGTCCAGAAAGCGCATCAACACCAGAAATCGTAGCCAAAATACAGGATATGGTTTTGGAAGATCGTCGATTGGCTAAGAGAGCTTTAGTAGAGGCTCTACACATCTAATTGAGCAGTGTGAGCCATATTTTATGTGAAATTTTGGGTTTTAGAAAGCTGTGTGCACAACGGGTGCCGCATTCGTTAACAATGGAACAAAAACACATTCGAATGCGACTTTTTTAGCAACATTTGGAGAGTTTTAAAAAGGATAAAGTGGATTTTGTGGGTCGATTCATCACTATGGATGAGACTTGGGTCTATCACCATGATCCTGAATCAAAACAAGAGGCTAAACAGTGGTGTGAACCTGGTTGTTCGGCTTCGAAACGAGTTCGTGTCCGGAAATCGGCCAAGGAGTTAATGGCATCAATTTTTTGGATGCAAAAGAAATTTTGTTTGTGGATTACTCGCAAACTGGTAAAACGATTAATTCTGACAATTACTGCAACCATTTCGAAGGAAAAAAAATCGTGAAAAAAAGACCCGTTTCGCAAAAGAAAAAATTTCTTTTTGATCAGGACAATGCACGGTGTCACAAGAGCATTTTGACAATGGCTAAAATCCATGAACTAAAGTTCGAATTGTTGGAGCATCCATCGTATTCACCAGATTTGCCCCCCCCCCCAGCGACTTCCATTTGTTTCCAGAACATAAGAAAGTTATGTGTGGCAAGCGTTTTTCATCAAATGAAGAGGTCATAACGGCTGTTGAAGCGTATTTTGCAGACCTTCCGGATTCTCACTTCAGGGATGAGATCCACAGATTGTGGGATCTTTGGAGCAAGTGTATTAATGTTCAGGGAGACTATACTGGATAATAAAGTGTGTTTTGTACCATAAAATTGTGTTTTTTCTTATCGAACGACAAAACTTATTGAACAACCTGGTAATGAACCTCGCTAATCGCAGACTTTCACCACCCGACACGATTTATTTTAGGTGATTCAGCTCTTAGCCGAACTCGGATTAGCTCATTCTCAAGCTACCCTAGTGGAAGGCACTCTTCCAACAGACCAGCCCTTTCATGCATTTATGGGCCTCATAAGCGTCTCCCAGCGGAACATTCCATATCCATCCAGCTTTATGACTCGGGTAGATGAATGCGTGTGTCGCAGCATAACCTGATTAACCATTCCCCATACATTTCCCCCAATTCCCTCCAAACGAGGCTATACTTTGACAGAGAGAAACCGTAAGCAATTCCTTGTCTTTACTTCACGACTCTCCTCCAACAAGTCCCGAAACTTTTGAAACCCACCCTGAAACCCATAATCTCCAACACAATGCTTGCATCCATCGCCCCACACAAGACAGCTGTTGATGATTGAGAAAAGCACTTTTTCCCTGCATGACAGCCTATCTCATTCATGAATTGCTGCTCGTCTCCACAGCTGGTCTTCGCGGTTATCTCCAACATTTAAAATCGATCCCTGCCTCATTCCTCAAACCCGGAGGATTACCCTTTCGAGACAATCTTTCGCGTTAAGGCATCGTACGCGCTGAAAGCCATGTTTCGTTTTTAAGCGTTTTTGAGTTGTTATCCCCCTATAGTGACCAAAGGTAGCGAAAAGCCCGCTCAAAAACGTTAACTTTTCAAGAAAAAACGTTTTAAAAAAACTTCTGAAAATCATTTGAAATTCGCGCCGGCATCGACTCGTGATAGTTACGCGGAGGGCGCAAGGAACAGTTCTACAATTCGTCCATTGGCGCAGCGTTGGAAGCAATCGCTCGTTGTGTGACGAGAAATTTCCAGTCGATAATGCCACTTTCGTCCGACGGTGCGTCAGCGTACAGTGGCATGCCCTGTACTTCAGCGACACGACGTTCTGCTCAAATATTGCGAAAGTGCCAAATGACTGACGAAAGGGCCGGCCCCTTTTAACGGAATTCCTTACTTTCCACTTCCTCTATGCTCACAATGGTACGTTTTTGAGCAGCCAAGCTCGTTGTACGTTCTCACAGGGGCCCGAGGAAGGGATTGAGCATAAAAAATGAAAAGTGGATTTCAGCGCGTACGATGCCTTTAAGAAAAGATGAAACGAGTCTGAAAATGCAATCCTCATCGCTTCTCGTTTCCAAAAGGTCCGTAGGGTAAGAGTTGGGGCAGTCATGATAAACAGCCTCAAACTACCCTACCAGAACACGCCCTACGCTGAGCATGACCCTCCCCCCCCCTTCTCCTGTCGACGTCACAAAATCGAATTTAGACCAAATCGGATATGGGCCCAATTTTTTTGGACAGCAGATTGTGTACAAAATATTACACCACAATTATGTAAACTTTTTCATAGTCGAACCCTTACATTTTGAAATCGAGAAATCCGGACATTTCATTCTTCCATCGGATTGGGTCTTAGGTGCGGCCCAGCATTCTGGTGGCGAGAGCTCTATCTAGGGGGATTATCCGAAGTTCTGAACAAGAAGATGGGGTCCGTTTGCAATTGTTGCAAAATAAGGCTACATTACGGTTCTGATACCGTAGTACTGTGCTTCTCTGGGCCAAATCCCAGTCCGCAATTGCGTCTCGACACGCTTTGCGGCCGCGCGCTCTCGAGTCGGAAGAGTTTTCAGCGCCGCAGGCGCCTATCTGTTGGCTCTAGGTGGCTTTTAGAAACTGAAAACTGCCTGGAATTGGAAAAAAGTGCATAAAAAACCATATAGAGCCGCCGTTGACGCTCGAAACTCGATTGAATCGAGCGCGTGCGGCCGCAAAGCGTGTTGAGACGCAATTGCGGACCGGAATTTGGCCCTGATAGGCTCAGTATATCAAAATTTTAGATTTAGCAAAAAATTTGGTTTCGGGGGTTATTCGAGGTGCTAGTCGCGAATACATCACCCAATTTTCGATTTTGTAAAGATTACGATAGGTAACGGTAGGCTTGATTTCGCTTCATT
This sequence comes from Aplectana chamaeleonis, assembly GCA_029168955.1. Classification (NCBI taxonomy): domain Eukaryota; kingdom Metazoa; phylum Nematoda; class Chromadorea; order Rhabditida; family Cosmocercidae; genus Aplectana; species Aplectana chamaeleonis. Next base: position 155,344 of record JAPDOI010001266.1, read on the forward strand.
GCCGTAACCTAAAATGATTGTAGTGATTCAAACAATGTTTTTGAGCAGCGAAATTTGCATTTTTTGTCAGCTTCTTCTGTCTCAGAATCTTCGGGAAATTATCCGCCTAGAGGGGAGCGTTACAATTACAGAGACTCTTCGAAAATTTTTCGTCCTGGGGGTCATAGTTCCTGCGAGCTTCTACGCAACAGCCCGCTGGACCCTAGTCTTAGGTCAATCCTAGGTACCTAATTGGAGGTTAGGTCGAGATTCTGTCAAGGACGATAAGACCCTTCCCACAAAAAAAAATCTCGCCCCCCCCTCCCCTAATGGCTCCTCCCAGGAAAGGTAGGACAAGACTTGCCATTTAGTTCACTACCACTCCCATGGGCTTTTATAAAAAACACGTTTTGTCAATCGAATCTTTAAACCTTCGAACTTTTATCACAAACAGATCTTTACAGAACAATATTATTCCACTCATATGACATACCCAAAATGGAGCGATTCAACCCTCCTTAAAGGCAGTGTTCACGATAATCATCGATTTTGAGATTAATAGCTAAATCAACTGTTTTGCCCCCGTGTAGAACATAAATGACGCAGGAATCTAGAAAAACGCACTAGAAGGTCACGGAATCCTTGACTCTCACCCCACCTCTTTACTCTCAGACGAACTGTTCGTTGTGACAATAAAATCATTTGTGGGCCCGTCCTTTACAATTATTTGCTTTCTGTTGCTCCGTTGTTTTCTTCTGACCCTGAATAGTACTTTTTTGCCTGGATTATTCTTCCATTTTTGACTGATCCCATTTTTCTACGGTGACAACCACCGTGAACATGTTCGTCCAAGTGGACATCTAGTCCAGGCCAGAGAATAATGTCACTGAAATAAGACGTTTTAGTGCGTTTCTCGCCGTTTCTTCGTAACTTCTGTAACACTCGGTGGCCAACGCTTCGTTTTGAGTGAAAAACTCGGGAACGAAATTTATCGTGAACACTGCCTTTAAACCACCAAACCTAACAAGCTTCCCCTCATACATAGGCACCCAAAAACAACTTGAAACCTAGGTTGACCAATCCTCTCTCAAGCGCCCTCCACCACTCGGATAACTCACTATCCTTGTAAGGAAACACCCGCCATGACCTGCGGGTTTTCGTTGCCTCTACTACTGACTACAAAACGTGAAAATTTCACTTATAATCATTGGCGTCCCCCTCCCAAGGCATGTTTCGGGGCACACACGACTATTCTCATACCTACATCATCCTGAATATGCGGCCCCTACAGATTTTCACTCCCCCCCCCCCCCGAAAAAAAATTCATTCACGATCACAACACCCAGCTAACAACAAAGTTCACTCAAAAAAAACAAACGAATATTAAAACATTAAATACAACACCGCAAAACAAAAGCTGACCATCATAGCTTCTCCTCGACCGTTGCCGTTCCAACGAGTAGCTGTTCACCAACTTCTCCACACTGTCCAGATCGGCATGTTGTGAATACGATCTGGAAGCATTGTCCTCGTCCTCCTTCAGATGGAATGAGACCCTATGACGGGGCATCAGCTGAGGGCTAGTTGAATAGCTGGTTGGTTGGCCGGGCGCTTAATCGCCCGAGAAGCGTTCCTCAGCGAGTTCCTCCATGAGAGGGCGGAGCACCGCCGCCGGCAATGCAGCCGCCGCAGGAAATTTCCACGAATATTCAAAAACCCTGCACTCATATCACACAAACACAAAATACACGCACACGCACGCACAAGCAACAACTGTGCCACCAAACAGTTGCAAAAACTTTTTACATACTAGTATGTCGGTCGATCAATGTCAAACCTCGTCTTCCTCCCGAATCGCTACTTTGCATCCAGCAAAATTATCGTAATCTGGGATAAGCACAAAAATTACCGAAAAATAAACTTGAATCTCTGTTTTGACCCCAACTTGGCCCATCTAGCGCGAAAAATTTTGTCCCGAAATACCTTCCTGCTTCACCGAAACCTGTGCCACTTGTCCGTCTGTTCTCGTGCAAGCCACAGAACAGAATCCTAAACGCGAAATGATAGCACAAGATGAGTCGTTTTGGTTGACAACAGGAGGCGGTTCAATTATGACATCCTATCGACCCGTGGTTAACAACTGAGATGAGTAGGAAGCGCTGGTCGGGACAACGCGCACACCTTTCGCGAGCATAAACCACCTACGTCAAGCAGTAAAAACAGGTGCTGCTTGCGAGATAACTTCCTATCAATCTGTGATTGACAACTGAAATTGCTTGAGTCAAAAATCTAGCATTTCAAAAACGTACCTGGTCGATCGTTTCGTCTGCTCCTGATAAATTGGTTCAATATCAGCCGACGCTGGAGAGGTCGTATGCCCACGGCGCAGCACTTCCGTTGTGTGCTGCAGATCCGACAGCAGAGCCTCTAAAATTGGGCAGAAATTATATTCTTACTCAGCACCTTGCCCATGTTCCCTATATGATCTACTCATGATCCATTCATGATCTACTCATGATCCATTCATGATCTACTCATGATCTATTCATGCTCTAAACATGTTCTACTAATCCACCTATTATCTCTATTGACCTACCTACCAATGACCTACGTACTATCTGCGAATGATCTACGTATGAGCTACTCACGACCAACTATGACCTCTTCATGATCTAATCACGATCTACTCATGACCCACTACATATGACCTCTTCATGATCTAATCACGATTTACTCATGACCCACTATGACCTCTTCACGAACTACTTATGATCTGTTTATGCTCTACTCATGCCTCACTAGGACCTCTTCATGATCAACTCGTGATCCACTTTGACCTCTTCATGATCTAATCGTGATCTACGCATGATCTACTCATGACCCACTACGACGGGAAGCGGTCATTGCTCACCCGTGCGTTCTGCGTCGCAGTCGGTGAGTGCCGCGCGCGGCGGGAAAGGCGGCGACGCGACATCCCAGCATTCAAGTGAAATCAAGTAGACTAGCATGTTTTGAAGCATTATTTGAATTGCTGTGTTCGTTTTATGCCGCTAACGATGACCGTTTTGCCGTATATGGTGCAGATGACTCATTACCACGATGGCGGCTTTTCCGCGTTCGCCGCGCGCGCGACACTCACACGACCGTGACGCGTACGCACGCAGGTGAGCAATGTCATGGAGCCCACTACGACCTCTCCATGATCTAATCATGGTCTATCCACAATGATCTCTTCATGACCCACTCATCATCTGCCCATGAATTACTCGTGATCTGCTCATTCTCTATTTATGATCTACCATTGCTATACGCATCGATATCAACTGCAATTTTCGCGATTTTTTTCTGGCGAAACTCACTCAGCCAAAATTGCTACCCACTTTTTTTTCTGCCAGAGAGAAACTATTTTGCGATTTTCACTGGGAGGAATGACCTTAATGGGACCATCTCAAAGGTTGGCAGCTAAAAGCCAGGGGATCGAATACGGGATGCGCTGTATAACTAATTACTAAAACTTACGATTTACTACTCAAAATGTTGGAAATCGTAATTGCGCACGCCCCTGATGTCTAAACCAATGATCTACCATTGTCCTACCGATGCTCTGCAAGTTATCTACAAATGTTCCAAAAATTATTTACCGATGATATACCAATGAATCATCGGTGGTCTACCAAGGCTCTACCATGGATCTATCAATAATCTACCAGTGATCTAACAATGACCCACAAATGATCTACCAATGATCTCTTTCTTTTTCAAAATCTGCAAATAGAAGAACCCAGGTCTGAAAATTTCTTCAAAAAAAAAGAATAGTATTTACGCAATAGAAAAAACATGTAATCGATTTCTCGACAAATGAAGATAAGAGCTTATACTCGCCATAAGCCCAAACAGAAAAAGCCTGAACAGCCTCCCACACTAGACTCATGCGCTTTACACTTTCATGAGACAATTCCTCAACAAATGACTCGTCCATGACAAACGAAAACGCATGCCTTCAAATATCCGCAATCACCATGAAATTAAATATCAAAATTCAGAGAAAAAATTCAACAAACAATACTATTTATAACGTAAGAACAGAAATTAGGTAGAATACTCAATATTGTGGAGCTATTTATTTTGCGCGAAATAAACAATGGCTGGCGAAAGACGCTTCAGGAACTCTAAATTCAACCAGAAACTGAAAAATCGCGAAATTCCCTCCTTAGCCTTGGCTCTTAGAGAAACTTTCTTTCCTTCCATGAAAATAAATGATGTGAAAAGAATGGTATTTGATAATCAGAAAAATTAAATTTTTTGATAGTAAATTCGGCGAGAAATTTTTAGCATTCGTGCAAATTTTCATTGAAAACTTGGAACAGAAGACGAGGTTTCATTTTTTCAAACATTCAAATCATTAACCGAAGAAATTTTCCTGTCCCCAATCTTTTTGCAGGAATTTATTTATATATTGTTTTCCTTATGTTCAGCACATAATGAATAACGAAAAAGTGACACAATGGGTCCAAAGATTCAATCTTTTTCTGGATCGAATAGCATTTGAAAACGCATTTCTTCCTCAAAAATGCGCATTGTCGCTCCCCGTAACGCTCGATCACTTTCGAGTTTCTCATTTAAATGTAAGATAAGATCCAAGTATTGAATATTTTGAAACGTGTATATCTGTATATTCGCCATTATCGGAGCACCAAATCAGTAACCTCTCATTGAACGCTTGGCTTCTATAAGGACTGCGTAATGGCACCAGAGCAGGTTTGCGGGAACTCTTCAAATTCAGCGTTTTTTTTTCAAAAACTGAAACTTTGCTATTTCTTTTTTGAGAGGAGACTTTGAGGCAGCAAACTACATGCTTAACTACTACAATGTGTACCACGAACGTCAATTATTTTGCGAACCAGTTTTACCAGTTTTTCTCCAAAATGGATTTTCGATTCATTTTTTGATTTCATGAGAAAGTCGACAATTCGCACACTAAATATGGTTGAGCAGGGTATGCCTGTGCAGTGTTCAACTATGAAACTTGGCGCATTCAAAGTCATGATGGAGAAATAGCAGAAATTTCAATTTTGAAAAAAAAATTGCGAAATTCACCCAAATGAAGCCACAAACCTGTTCTGGTGCTATCATCTACATAGTTCTTACAAGGGATCGACACTGCTCGCAAACACCGTTTCCAAAGAAATTCACACCAGTTGATGTACAATACCCGCGCTAAGTTTTGTAAAAACGCGGAGCATTTGCCAAACATGGCAAAAAAGCGTCCAATGTCAGTAACTTTTTTGAATGAAGATGATTTTGAATTTTGGAAACGCTATCATATTCACGCTCGAATTCCTACATAATAATGTGCCTTGTGGACCGAAGTTCTCTAAAATCGCTTTGTTTTCGAGTAAAATTGTTTTTGCGGCCGTTTCACAAAAACGCCGCGCGCGGCGAAGTGCGGCGAAACTTTGAGTAGTAATTGTACGAGTAATAGAAGAGCAATCTCTATGCTTACTCCGTGAATTGGATGAAAGTGGGGCTACCTCATGGTCTGTGCAGGTTGAATTTCCGAAATCCTCCACTAAACACTCACGGGCAGGGCTGGGCACGCGTCCCGGTTAACCTTAGGGGGGTGCATAATAGACGTTGCAGAGAGAGCAAACGGGAGTGCCTAAACCGAACACCAAAAAAAAGAACGAAGTGCAAGTTCTGTCGAATTTCAGGAAAAAAATAATACGCACTATTCTTCTGATTTGTCGTTCGCTTTTTGAGTCGAACACGAAAATAATTCAAATTACTGATAGAGATGCAGGTTGTGTTCGCAATAATTCATAGTTGCTGTCAAAGTTTGCTTTGATGAAGGAATACATCACTCTGCTATTTTGTAGCAAGTAAGGATTGATGTGATGTCATGTTTCTTTGGTGCAACGTTCATTGATTACGCGGGTGGCTACCGATTCGAGGCAAAGATACTAAGACAGCGCCCACAAAAACTATCATTCAAGTTCAAAAAAAGATTAGCGAATTGATGTATAGCCTAGGTCGCTCATTTTGAGCCAGTCAAAGCAAGGCTTATCGGGCTTATCATATCAAAATCTTCTTATCACTGTTATACTTTGCCATGACCGACCGCTACGCTGCTTGCTCTGCCCGGACTCATCCGAGCAGGCTAGGATTTATTTCGACAGTTTGAAAGTACAGATAGCACAGTCAGCATCACAACTAGTCTACAGATTTTAATTCATGAGAATGTGACTCATGAAGAGAGCCAACTGTAAAAATTGAAGACTGCAAGTTACTATGAAAGAAGCGAATGACCGTGTCCTCCTCATTGAGAAGTACCCTGTACATAAAAACCCGAGTTTTATCCACCTTGAATGCCGCAATCCCTTGAAATTCGGCTAGCCGTGCGATACGGTGTTTGTCCGCAGCTACACAACGCGCACTGGAGTGGACGCGCACTCAATACTAATTAAAAAATGTATTTTATTGCAGAACAGGGCGGAGAAAATGATTGAAACTGGAGTAAATGGAAGGAGGCAGATATAGGATTCTTTCAATGTATCCAGTAGAGAAATTTAATGTAAACAAACTATGTTGGAGCGGAGCGAATTTTTTGGACGTGATAAGGTTCATTCAAATGAACCTAGTTGATTGAAAACACCCATAAACATGAGAACTAAGAACATTGAGAGAAAGAGGAGAATCGGGCAAACATTTCAATGGCAATAGGTTTGATATTCAATGTGATTTAAGGACCTTAAAACTCGTCCCAGTTTTGTCCCGGTTTTCGGGGTAAAACCGGGACGAGATTTAAGGTCTTTAAATCACAATAAAGACCGGTCCCATTGATGCTAAAATAATTGCCAGATTCTCCTCTTTCTCACAATATCCTTTGCTCTCAATTTAATGCTAGTTTCGATCAACTAGGTTCGTTTGAATGAACCTTATCACGGCTAAATATTGGCACCCGCTCTAACTTTGTTAATTCACATTAAATTTCTGAAATGGGTACATCCAGAATAGACTGCCTCTACCATCTTCCATTTTCTTCGGTTTCAATCCTTTTCTCCTCCCCGTTCTGTAATAAAATACATTTTTATTAATATTGTGTGCGCGTCCATTCCCGTGTGCGCTGTGTAGCTGCGTGCAAACACCGTGTCGCACGGCAAGCCGATTTTTTAAGGGATTGCGGCATTCTAGAAGGGTAAAACTCGGGTTTTCAACTCCCTACGAATCACATGAATTCTAACATTGTTCCACAACACAAAATAGTTCTGATTCCCACATCAGAACAATCAAACACAGATTAACTAATCCTTCATAGGTTTATGAAAACATTCGACAGGAAACATTAATTATCGCAATAGTAGTAGTTCTGTTGTTGGTAACTGTCCAATTGTTTTGTATTGAAAAATGTTTTATCTTTTGTCATAACTTACCGTCTTACAAACAAATTTTACCTCGTGGGCTTGTTTTGAAGTTCAGAAATTACACTACCCTTTTTGTTGCCATTTTCGGAATTTTCTCTATTCAGTGCTTTTTTTATATTCTTGTTCATCAAAATCAGGAAGTCAAGATCATAGCTGTCCAACTATTCGGAAAACAGCCGATTTCGATTTCCCATAAGGGGGTGCCTAAAAATTACCGAGCTAAGGGGGGTGCATATTCAGAATCGTCATGCCGGGACGCGTGCCCAGCCCTGCTCACGGGAGCTTCTAGAAAAGCCGGACTTTTGTTGCGAAAGCCTCAGACCGATAAATGGAGGTTTCGGAAATTCAATCTGCACAGATTTCGAGATAGCCCCACTCCCATCTAATTCACGATGGAAGCATAGAGATTGCTCTTCTATTACTTATACAATTACTACTCAAAGTTTCGCCGCACTTTGCCTCGCGCGACGTTTTTGTGAAACGAACGCAAAATTAATTTCACTCAAAAACAGAGCTATTTTAGGGAACTTCAGTCCACAATGCACATTATTATGTAGGAATTCGAGCTGTGAATATAATAGCGTTCTCAGAATCCAAAAACGTCTTCGTTCAAAAAAGTTACATGCATCGGACGCTTTTTTTTTGCCAAGTTCGGCAAATGCTCTCCGTTTTTATAGAACTTAGCGCGGGTATTGTACTTCCAATGTCATTCTTAAATCTAAGATGTTTGAGGCAGCTGCGGAGTTCTCTGGACCGAGTTATGACGGGTTTCTTCAGTTAGGCGGTAAGGTAAGAGTCAGGCACTTTTTTGTGTGTTCAGAAAAAAATGTTTGCGATTTGGCTCAATACTTTTTCCTAGTGGTTATTGGGAGGTCCTGAACACGAATCTGAGGTTTGTTTTTCGATATTTTGAACCTTACTGTAGGTTCCGGTAGATGTAACGCTATTCAACAAGCGTAGCCTACCTCGTTAAACGCTTATCTGCGCTCCCATAATTATGGATCACCCTGTAAACACCTTTCTTTTACAAAAATATAATGGCTCAAAAACGAAGCCTCATAGTCAGGAGAGACTTTTCGCATAAGACTATTTCGAATCTTTACAGATTACCGTCATCTCCATCAATGTTTATTTGAAATACAAATAGGGATAACATTTCGAATTTTTAAAAGAATTCACCCACCAAAAATTTCCAGTTTGGAACATTTTCGCCATAATTTATATATGAATTTTTGATACCGCCAGAAATGGATGCAATGAATAGCTAAACTGCTACTCTGAACACCCGAAAGGGTACTATCTTTCCGAAAACACACCCAGAAACACTTCTGAAGTCATTGACCTCAAAAAGATTTGCAAAAAAAAATCAAAGAATTTCCCGTTTCACAACTGCTATGTTTACAACGACTTCGGGAACGATTATTATCAGGCTATCAATCGTATACTTAAAAATCAGCCCAATACATACATATGTACACGGCCGGTGTGCGCTCTGACGGAATGCGTGCGGTCGCGTCGCGGCAATCGCTGACCAATAGCTGCCCCCTATAGTTGTACAATTTCAAAAAAAATGTCGAACGAAGAAAATCGAAATTTTTCGTTCGAAATCTTTTTGAACGAACGAAAAATGAAAAAATTTCGTTCGGAAAAATTTCGAACGGACAAATTTCGAAAAACTTTCGAAATTTTGGAAGTCGAACGAACGAAATTCGAAACTAATCGAAATTTCGATTTTTTTCGAAATTTCGTATTTTTTTCGAAACTCGTCGAAAATTTCGAAATTTTTTCGAAATTTGTCAGAAATTTCGAATTTTTTTTCGAAATTTGTTCGAAAAATTTCGAACGAACCAATTTCGAAAAATCGGATTCCGAACGAACGAAGTTTGAAAAATTTTTGTTCAAAAAATTTCGAGCGAACGAAATTTGAAAAATTTTCGTTCGACGAAATTTCGAACGAACGAAAACGAACGAAAAAAATTTCGAAAAATCTTTCGAAAATTTCGTTCGTGTACAACTAGACTGCTCACCCCCAAATCACCATCGCATATTAATTTTACTCATCACGATCAATCCAAATCGTTATATTGCAACTTTTCATGCTAACTTCGAAACAGACACGTCACTTCAGAAGCTAAGTCGCCTCCTGAAATAATCATAAATTTTTAAGAATCTAAAAATTCGAAAGTTCAATCCAACGACGCTCGAAAATTCTCCCAGTTTTATTTTTAAATGCGCCATGTAGTAGCCCGGAAACTTACAATGAGGGAATCAATTCAGATGCATGGTCGATTTCGATTTAGGTAGGTAGAGGCAGCGAGAAAGTGTGAGGAAACAGAGACGCAGCGCACGCGCGCACACGCACGCAATGGGCCCAAGTGAGTTTCACTCCGAAATAGGTGGTATTGTTATACATTTCTTATGCACTGTACCCTCTATAAAACGCTGTAATTCACATCATTCGAGGCGCTAGCGGCGCGCGCGACGACTCAGCGTCCGTCTGCCCTCCGCTCTCTCACTATCTCTAACCTCCGCTCCGCACCAGCCCGCGTAAGAACCATGTAAATTTCGCCGTTTTATAACCTATATACGAATCCCAGATTCGTTTTGGCAATCTTGTAAGCTTACGTTGGCTATACGGTAAGTTGATCAAAGTCTCAGGTTTGGCCAAACTTTGCACCGGAGATTCTTAGGGGTATGCGTATCGTAAACTTGAGTCTATTTAAAGGCACAGTCCAAGCTCAGGGACAAAGTCTGATATTTCCACATAATTGTGAAGTAGACCCACCCTATATAGCATCTGCCAAGTGCGAGCTCTCAACTCCTCCGAATAAGCGAGATATAGGAGGAAGCCACCCTGGGGCGCCCACTTCAGGAAGCCACTTTGACACGCCCCTTTTACCATCTTTCTAGCTCAACAGAGGCGAGATGAGCGATGATTTCCGATGAATGGCCCCGTTCTTGCCTTGATTCTCAGACTAACTCTTCATTCAGGTCACCTCGCACACATCGGTTGCAAATGAAGGAGGTTACAAGCCTCGGACAACTCGTACACCATGCTTCCGTAGCTCAATTTTTGAGGGGCCATAACTTCGTTCCTAGGGGGTCTTGTACGATTCCAGAGACATCTTTGGAATCAGCGTGAGACCGTTTCCAAGATAGTCAGAAAAACAGAAATTCGATTCTGAGGTTGGACTGTGCCTTTAAATGAGACTATCCGCCCACGCGGTCGGCGTGCGCGTAGTGAGGCAGTCGTGAAAGCAGTTTTTCGACATATAAATCTATAAGCAGGAATAACAGACAAAAATTGATAAATATTCCAGTCAGCTGCTTCCAGTCCTGAGAAGACTCGTCAAAAAAACCTTCATTAGGGCCGCTCGACACGCATGCCCACCGTGTGGACGGACAGTCTGATTCGGAAAGACTTTATCGTGAACTTTGAATTAAAATTCTAGGAGCGGGCCCGAGATTCGCAATCGACAACCAGACAAATTCCACCCCTAAGGGTCATTCATTCAAAAAAAAAAACAACGTCACGACATCTAATTGTCGAAAAAGTTCATTTAATCGACCAAGGTCAAGCAGACGGTTCTCCCGTATATCGGAGGAGACAGGGGCTCTCAACACACCGAGGGCGGAATTCCACTCAGGACCACTTCGCTCGCGTTGACTGGCGTGACGTTTCAAACTGCAGAAACGGGACAACTCCTCCCTCGGTGCGTAGACAGCCCCTGACCCTCGAAGGAGCTAACCCCCCCTCTCTTACTTAACAAATTTTTCAAAAACTGTGAGGAATGTTAACGTTCTCCACGATGTCTTTTTTCGATAATTTTTAGTCAAAAATTTTGAAGAAATGGTTGAACATTTTGTAACCTTTTCTATTTATTTTTTTTGTAATTAGCTTTGCGCACCTACAGGCCATAAAACGGCCAATGTCTCACCGTCGACTGCGTACCACGCGCTGCGCGACCGCACGTGCGTCGGAAGCAGACGAGTTTTGGCCGCCGCGCGTAGTTTCGGCAAACATTTGCCGCGCGCGGCCATTCAAAACTCGTGTGCTTCCGACGCACGTGCGGTCGCGCAGCGCGTGGTACGCAGTCGACGGTGAGACATTGGCCGTTTTATGGCCTGTAACTAACACCTAACTAAAAAACCTCGGAGAAGTTATGTTTAGCTTCTATTCAAAGAATCCACCAACTTTTTTTTCAAATTTCGGTCCAGCATTTCTGCGTCCCCCTTCCCAAACATCCATTTTAAAAATTTTGACGTCCTCACCGTTGTCCTGTGGGATTTGCTTTCGGTCACCTTTTTTATTTACACGGAAAACAGTGATTTAAGAAGAAAGCTATGGATGATAAATCCTTTGAAGATCTATTTCGGACTTCTGCAGACTTTTTTCTAGTCTTCTTCGTCAGTGAACATTTCAAATACAAAATGGAATGATATTTCGAACTTTTGAGAAAAATCATCAACCCAAAAAATTTTCCGGTTGAAACTTTTTCGCGCTAATACATGTATTTTTCTTAAATATCGCCACAAATGGATGCACAGAACAGCTAAAAGTCTACTTTGAACCCTATTTTCGTGGAAACATGCAAAAAAATACTTTTAAAGTCACTGACCAAAAATAGATTTGAAAAATCTAAAACTTTCCTGTTTCACAGCTGCTATATTAATAACAATTTAGGAAATGGCTATTATCTCATTTCCTATCAGGCTACGGCGGGAGGCATGATACAACCCAACATTAGTCCGACCCCCCACCCAAGTCAAGCGATTTACTCGGCCCCCCCCCCCCTGCGAAAGTGATGGCGACGACCAGGGGGGTAGGTCCTCACTTCGCAATTTTTTATAGTGAACGAATTTTTGGATCAAAACTACATTCAAGCATCGATTGTATCAATTGAACCTAATAATTCAACAAATAAATGTTTTCCACGAAAAGACAAAAACTACTTTCCTGCGACAATGACACCAAATGTTTGTTCAATAGCTGAACATTGATTAGTGCCCTGAGGACACATAGGTGCGGTTTCGGGCAAAAAACCACGTTCAATAATTGGCTATCCGGATTTGAAAACGCACTCAAAATTTCTTGGACGCAGCTTTAGGCCGAACAGCGCTTCATAGATTGGGCCCATGAAAAAATCGATGGCTGTGAAATATTTACAAGTATTTAACGAAGTTTGAATTAAGGAGTGTCGCGTTGCTACAACGTGCGGAAAACCTAGCCACAGATTCATGTAATCAACTTCATTCTTTTGACCGGTTAAACACGGTCTTCGAAGACCCATTTTTAGGTGTGATACAATCGATTGTATCACACCTAAAAATAGATCTTCAAAGACCGTTTTTAACTGGTTAAAAGAATGAAATCAATTACTTGGGTCCGTGACTGGGTTTTCCGCACGTTTTAGCAACGCGACACTCCTTAATTCAAACTTCGTTAAATACTTGTAAATATTTCACAGCCATCGGTTTTTTTCATGGGCCCAATCTATGAAGCGCTGTTCGGCCTAAAGCTGCGTCCAAGAAATTTTGAGTGCGTTTTCAAATCCGGATAGCCAATTATTAAACGTGGTTTTCTTGCCCGAAACCGCACCTATGTGCCCTCAGGGCATAAAAATCCTATGCTTCAGGCGATATCGCATCTTGGACACGAATCAATTTCGTGGAGTAAATTGCAAGAGATATAACAGTGAACAGTCCTCTTCTCAAATAGTCAACCATCCAATATTTCTAAAAACTGCGCAATTTTCTATCTCTAGCGGGATCGAACCTGTGAATCCTAAATTGCCTAAAAATGCATCTTAGATTACGAAATTTCAGAGCATATGTGTCATTCGGTGGACAGGATAGTCCGCTTGTAATGACCTCGATGACAGCGAGTATGAACTCAACACCACCGCTGCTGACATATCCAGGAGCACTTTGGCGACACACTTTACCTGGCCACGACTCCTTCTCCATGTCAGATTCATTAACGATGGCCATGCTATTGTCGTCTATTGCCTTGCATGCTTCAACACCAGTGAATTGTAAGCTCTTTTTGTGTGTTCCTGCCTTATTTTTACATCTCTCTTTCATATCTTGCCTCATTTGTTTTTTCGCAGTTGTTTCTCACTATTCAGTTTCTTTTTTGATCTCCTGTCTCAATTCGCTCTCTCAGTATGATCTCCAGTTTTATTTTGACCTCTTATTGTGATCTAATTTTGCCGTCATTTTTTATACCAACGGTATGGCTCTCAACACCTCCCCCGCCGCTCTGATAGAAGTCCATCTTGGTTCTTGGTTGACAAAAGGTCCGACCCCCCATCCCACTGGATGTCGACGCGTCCGACCCCCCCCCTCTGTGATACATCACACTTCCCGCCGAACCCTGTTTCCTATTGTGTACTTGAAAACTGAGCCCAATACATTCGAAAACGGCCGATGTGGACCGTGACGGAATGCGTGCAATCACGTCACGACAACCGCTGACCAATAGCTGCTCGCCCTCGAATCACCATCACATATTGATACTACTGATTCAATACTATTCAAATCGTTGCCTTGTGACTTTTCATGCTAATGAAAAACTTTGAAAAGGACAAGCCACTCTCAGAGGATAAGTCGCTTCTTAAAATAATCATAATCCATAAATGCAGTAATCAAATAATCAATAAATTTTAAGTATCTAAAATCTCGAAGGTAGCTATACGGTAAGTTGGTAAAAGTCTCAGGTTTGCCCGAAGCCTTGCTTAGGTAGTTCTTAAGGGTATACGTATCGTGAACTAAAGTCTGTTCGAATGGGACTGTCCGCCCACGCGGTCGGCGTGCGTTTTGTGCGGCAGTCGCGACGGCAGTTTCAAGACAAACAAGTCTATAAGCTGGAATATGAGACGAATTCTGAATAATATCCCAGTCGGCTGTTTACAGTCGTCAGTAGGCTCGCCCGCAAAACACCTTCACGATGGCCGCTCGACACGTACCCCAACCGCGTGGACGGACGGTATCACCATACTCTTCCGACTCGAAAGCGCGCGGCCGCAAAGCGTGTCGAGACGCAATTGCGGACCGAGATTCGGCCCAGAAGAGCACAGCACTTACGTCTAACGCAACCTACGCCATTGAGAAATTACATGTGTCAGAAGTCGGATCCGACAACTCACGTGTAAACTGAACACGCGTTAGTGCTTGACTGAAGCTTGGTGTTGCATATCGTGAAATAAGATGAACTCTTTTCGACTTTGGCATAGAACTAGGGGTGATCCAAACCGGCGTATGGATTAATCATAGTCGTATAATGCTCAAACCTAGGGCACACCCTTGAAAATGCAAATTCAAAAATTATCTTAGTGACATTGGCGAGATTCAATGAATCTGTGTTCAAATTCTGTTTCCGGTCTCCCTATGTGGTATATTTTCAATGTTCAATCCTTGAAATACGTTTATTCGAATTCATTATGATTTTTGAAAGCTTTTCTTCTGATTTTTCCGCGGGGCACAGCGGGCCAGTGGATCACTTACTGTGCTTCTCTGGGCAAAATTTCAGTCCGCAATTGCGTCTTGACAAGCTTTGCGGCCGCAAGCGCTCGAGTAAGTCGAGTTTCCAGCGCCAAAGCCGACTCGATGTGGCTTTTTTACACAGTTTTCTCCAATTTTGTTGAGTTTCCAGTTTCCAAAACCCACCTAGAGTCAACAGATCGGCGGCTGCGGCGCTGTGAGCTCTTCCAAATCGAAAGCGCGCGGCCGCAAAGCGTGTCGAGACGCAATTGCGAACCGGAATTTAGCCCAGAGAAGCAGAGTAGAACACGTCAAGTACTGGGCGGTTTGTTTCCGACCATGCTCTACCGATTGGGCCAATAAAAACCATATGTTAGATTTTTTCTAACCCGCCGTCACTTCGATTCATACCCGAACGGTCTCATATATTATTCGCGATGTATTTAGTAGGTGAAAGCTGTGGACAAAACTTTCTATCTAAAAACTATTTCGGACTTCTGCACTTTTTTTCAAATCTCCTTCGTCAATGAATATTTCAGATACAACAAGAAGTAGGTTTTCAAATTTTTGAAAAAAAAACCATCAACCAAAAAAAATGTAAAGTTTGAAACATTTTCGTCGAAATTCACACGTTTCTTTTTAATTCTGCCATATGAATGAAAAATCAATTAGACCCCAAAAAAAAGAAGAACGACTATTTTGAAAACCTAAAGACCCAAATATACTGTTATGGCCCTAACCGAAAAAGCGCTATTAGCAAAAAAATTTTTTTTTAATTTCGGTTTCACAAGTGCTTTATAGGTGGCGATTCCGAGAAGGTCCATTGTCAAGAAGTTCGCCGTGTAATTGAAAAATGAACCCATTTCATCATTAGACGTCGGCTGGTGCGCGGCCAACACCACTGGCTGAACGCGCGCGGTCGCGTCGCGGCAATTACAAACCATTATCTACCACAAATTCAATTGCTATCGGCGCAACTGCTTTCCTTGAATCCTATATTTAATCTAACTAGCAATTTATGATTGCCCATGGGAAACTGAGATATTTAAATATTTTTTCTACTTGAGCTAAAACGATCAAGATATCTAAAAGATATGGTTCTGCCTCAGTAATGATGGAATTTCTAAAGGTTGAGAGTCTGCATTTTACCAAAAGATCTACATAAACCTTTGCCAAAGACAAAAAATGGGATAAACTCTAAAAAATAACCATAAGTAAGCGTCTGATTAGCTGAGTACAGACATGCAAAATCGAATAGAGCAATTGATCAATCGATGTAACAATCCAGTCAAGGACACTTCACTGACTTCAAAGAAAACCAATAATAATAAGTTACCTAAAGCCGGCTTCACCGCGTCAGCAAATCGATCATCAGACGGCATACTGTAAAAGGCAAATGCGGAGAAAAAGGATACGGTCGCGATTACGGTATACGAATAGAAGAATACATTCAGAAAAAAAAGCTGCACACGCGGAGATACTACTTGAGAATGGCAATTTTCTCAGTTGGAGGTCACTTGTCGTTTGGAGTTAATTTCAAACCATTCAGAGAAAAAATTGCAACTAACAAGGAAACCACAATAAGTCATAGTGACCATTCCAAATGAAATGTACTTATCTAGAACCATTTTTGGACGACAAGTCCGAAAATGCCCATCGCAGCTGCCTAGACCCACTCTGAAAAAAGTTATGAGCGTTTTTTCTGTGATTTTCGTACCTATTGTACCCTCCAAAAAGCGCATTATTTTTACGCAATTCCGGAAACGGACCTGATAATCGTGTTCAGCGCCCAAAACTTCCCCACTAAGCGAGGTTTGGGTGAAGGAACATTTTCCAAACTTTGCGCAGACTAGCATCGTTTTGGACTTGTACGGATTTTCGGTTGGGCGTTTATTTTTACCAATTAGAGGGCTCTCGAAGCGTTTCAGAAAAATGTTCCGGATTCGACTAAAAATTCGTTCTGGGGGGTTATTTGGGGTGCTGATCACGAATCTGAGGTTCATTTGTCGTTTTTCCGAAGTTTTCGACTATATTTGTTCAATGCTTCCCACTGGCAGAGAAAATTGACGGCAAAATCAACTTTTGACGATTTCCGGAATGTGACCACAGATGCAGCTCAAATAGTTCATGTGGGGGTTATCTGGAGTGCTGAACACGAATCTGATGTCAGTTTATCGATTTTTGTCAGCTTACGGTAGATTACGGTTGGTATACGATAGTTTGGTCGAAGTCTCAGATTTGTCTCAAAGTTTCTATGTGGGGGTTATTTGGGGTGCTGAATACGAATTCGATGTCCATTTGTCGATTATCGGAATATTGAGGTAGGTTTTGCCCTCTAAATGGCATGTTACCTACCATAACCTACAGTAAACCTCAAAATTTTTAGAAGCAAACCCCAGATTCGGGTTCAGCACCCCAGATTTCTCCTACGTACATGTTTTTAGCGAAATCCGGAGAAAAGTTTAAAAACACCCTAAAAATTACATGGGGGGTACCCTTACCTTGCCGCGGGGCTTTAACAAATGCTCATAACTTTTTTCAGAGTGGGTCTAGGCAGCTGCGATAGGCATATTCGGACTTTTCGTCCCAAAATGGTTCTAGAAAAGTACAATTCATTTGGAATGGTCACTATGACTTATTGTGATTCCCTTGTAAGAAAAAAATAAGGGCAAGTTCAGAGTGAACGCCTACGAAATAGAACAAAACTATTAGGCTGTAGCGAGAACTTCCCAAAACTGGATTTCGACGGTTTTTAGAAGTTTCAGCGCTTGTCCTTCGGCCAAGTGCAATATATCGCTCGAAAGCACGAATTCTTTTCTATCCGCTGCCTTCCACTTGGGCCAGAGCCTGCTCATTTGCGAAACATTGGGTTGGCAATTAAGTAATTGCGGATTTTTTTAGAAAATAAAATGCAATTTTTTCATGGAACGAAATGACTTTATTCTGTAATGTATTGCCCGTTTTGCGCCAAGAATTTTTGCCATTTTTCAGGCAGCATCATAATTCCACATTCATAAAACTTCTGATTTTCACCAGCAAAAAAAACTGAACCAGGTACGATTTAACATCATTATCATTATTGAAATTTTTACCATTCAAGGAGTTTTGCAAAGATCGAAATAAGAAGTAATCCGCTTGGTTGGGATGTTTCGCCACATCCACCATGTAGTCCTGACCTTGCACCATCTGATTACTTTTTATTTCGATCTTTGCAAAACTCCTTGGATTATAAAAATTTCAATAATGATAATGATTTCAAATCGTGTCTGGTTCAGTTTCTTGCTGATAAAAACCAGAAGTTTTATGAATGTGGAATTATGATGCTGCCTGAAAGATGGCAAAAGGTAATTGTTTAAAATTGGCATTACAGGTTATAAAACGGCGAAATTCACATGGTTCCTACGCGTGCTAGTGTGGAGCAGAGGTTAGAGACAGTGAGAGAGCGGAGGCCAGACGGAGACCCAGGCGTCGCGCGCGTCGCGCGCGCCGCTTGCGCCTTGAATGATGTGAATTACGACGTTTTATAGAGTGTACATTACAGAAAAAAGTTATTTCGTTCCATGAAAAAATTGTCTTTCATTTTCTGAAAAAAAACCGCAATCACTTAGTTGCCAACCCAATACATGCTATAATTCAGTGGTAATCATCAGTACTGAGCACCTTTGAGTGCGTCTATTTACTTCGAGGTAAACCACCAAACCTGCCAAAGTTGAAATTTGACAAATGACATTTGAGCCACCTTAGAACTAGATGATAGCCTTTGCAGAAAATTTCGGCGGAGCATGATTACTGATTTTTAGCGGATTTTGTGATCTTGACACTTCGGTCTTTTCTGGCTTATCCGAAAAGATTCGGCCTCGGAGCTTCAAAGTTAGGTATGATAGCTAAGTCCCCACTGAATAGTATTTTTTACGTCAATTATCTATCGTTTTTTGGATTCAATTCTCGCAATTTTTACTGATTTTCGAAAAAAAAAACGATCGATAATTGACGAAAAATACTGTTGAGCAAAGTTGCAATTTTCTCCTAAACCTCGAAGAAAACACATTGGAAACGTTGAAAAAAGGTGAGTTTACCCCCAATTAGAAACATTATCGATATACCTTAAGCTTTACCATGGATACACGCAGAATTACCCAAAAAAAACAAGAAATTTTCTTGGTTATTTCCTTTCTTTTTGTAATTTGTAATTTTTTCTCATTATTCCTTTGTGTATCCATGACAAACATTTAAGGTGAATTGATGATATGTGGGGGGAGGGGAAACTTACCGTTTCTCAACGTATCCGGTGTTTTTCCTTAAAAATTCTGGAAAAAAACAAATTTGTCGTCGATTATGGCGCAACCTACAGTAAGCTTGGTGGAAATACGCAACCACAC
The DNA here is from genome assembly GCA_029168955.1 of Aplectana chamaeleonis. NCBI lineage: Eukaryota > Metazoa > Nematoda > Chromadorea > Rhabditida > Cosmocercidae > Aplectana > Aplectana chamaeleonis. The sequence goes on from JAPDOI010001266.1 coordinate 174,605, forward strand.
AATCGCCTTTTTTCGTTGCCGGGGACTGTAGGATTAAAGTCTTCACTAATTTTGTTACGTAATTTTATGATCTTCCCCGATTGATTGTTCAATCAAATAGCGCATGATTCCAAGAACAACAAAGGGTTACCACTACTAGGGACTATTTTACCCGCACCCCAGACGATTCGGGAAACCATGTTTTCGCTGTTGCACATTCGTGACCGTACATGAATGATCTATCCTTAAAGTTCCTGAATACCTCCGGGAATTCCTAAAAAAGGCATTTTCATTGTTTCGCGAAAAGGTATGAGAATTTTTTTGGGAGTTCAAAATTTTTTTCACAGATTCGGCGGAAAATTTTCAACTCAAGATTATTTGGAGCGCTAATCACGAATCTGGGGTGCGATTTGCATTATTCCGAGAATTACAGTAGGCTGCAGTGAACACTGTACCTTTCAAGTGTATCTTAACCCACCTTAGTATTACGAATATCGACAAATGAACCTCAAATTTGTGTTCGGCGTCCCAAATAACAACGGCGGAGAAATTTTAAGTCAAATGTGAGACTTCGACCGAGCTAGTTTTTTTATTCCAACAGCTGCCGAAAAAAAAAAGAATCAGATTCAAACTGTTAGGAGAGCGAACCTGAACACCGCCCTCGCATTCCCAAGAGCCATTTCATGATGAATATACCTTACCAGAGCATAACCTTAGTCCCACAAACTATATGTAACCGATCTTTGGGGACAAGACGAGCTCCTTTTACCGAACACAGAATAATAAACAAGGCGTAACAAAGAGAGACCACTAAAACCTCTTCCAAGACGATCAGAGGGCCGCGAATACTCATAGAAAGCTTCGCATGGGCCTCAAATCCAGATCTTCGTTTCAAATAGACGCATAAATGCATTCAATTCGGGCGTACCGGTTTCCCAAGCACAACCTAGAGGATTTTGCCCCCACACTGAACGGATCTCGCAATACACAACACATTCGAAAAATCTCATCCGATATGAACACATTTGCAAAACAAAACCGATAATATGTAGCATCGGATAACCGATCCGCTACTCGACATTAAAAGGTATGGACGATTTTGAAAAAATATAATCAGTCCCTGTGTGGGGAATAGGGATGAACGGCACAAAATTTCCAAAATTCGGAAATTGAGTTCCGGTTTCGAGTAAGAAAGTTTTTGTCGGTTTTCGGAAACCGGGTACGAAACGCCAGAAAAAATGCGCGGAAATACGGTTTTCGTAAGGCGAAACGCAGACATTTCTTGAAATTATTAATGACCAGCCTCTGTCTCAATAGATCTGATATTTCCGTGTTTTGCAGCACTGTGCGGTTTTCGGAATGCGGAACGCGGAAGGCCAAAACCGCTCGAAAATGTGGGTTTCGGAAGGCAAAACGCGGAATTCCGTTCATCCCTGGTGTGGAACCTCCACGCGTATAGTCGCTATATGGCTATCATCCAGCAAAGCGCTTCGCTGCATCCGACATGATAAAAAGTGATAGCCGCGACCAGGGATGTGCGGCAATTGCCGTTTGCCGGTTGCCGTTTGCCGGCCGTTTTTGGACGATTTTTGTCGATTGTCGTTTGCCGTTTTTCCTCTCACTTTTCGACAAAATTCGGCAAAAAAGTGCGCAATAGGTAACAAACGCCGCGATTAGGATGCACATGGTAAATCCCATAAGCCTTGCAGCGACCGGCTCGAAAGTAGGGAGACAGGCTATACGTACTCCAAAACTTCAAGCCAGTTGGTGTTATCTACCGTGCGGTCATGTCAAAGCAATTGCTAGTATTGTAGTGTCATGCTCGTGTGGGTCCTCTTGTCTCGAAGAGTACCGAATTCACCACACTCTCCTTGCTGAGGTTTGATCAATAAATATAGGGTTCATCGGGACAAGAAATAACACCCTAAACGTTTTCAGGAGAGGGCACAAAGGGTTCAGAGCTCAATTTCTTTCAGGCATTTTTCAAAGCGTCGTGTGGAGGACGTTGTACTTCACTGGCAGTTTGTGGGATTATGCACTTTGCCATCTCCTATTATGCTCACAATTACGCTGAGAAACATGCTACCAAGTTGAAAGTTGGAGTTCTAAGTAAAAGGGTGGGGGAGGATGTACATGTTGTGGGGAACATTCGTTTCGGTTAAATTCGCTGCCTGACTAGAAACTGGATTGACGGAGTCGATGGTGTTCGGATTAAGGGGTGGCGTACAGTTTGGGAAGGAGATGGTTTGAGCAAACCGCGGTTTTTTAGGAGTCGTATTGGTGGAAAGCTTGAAAAACTACCCCATTCAATGCATTTGAGTATTAGATGAAATTTAAAAGGTCGCAGGGGGAGAGATGCCGAATATTTAGCCGTTTCTCAGCAACGTTTCCAGGGCTGTTCGGAAACGTGCGTTTTAGTTGTATTTTTTCACGTGATTATCTTTGATCTAAATTCCGGTTAAACAGTAAACACACCGTGAGGCACGAAACGAGTACGCCGCGAACTCTGAGAAAGTTTCCTAATCAGATAAAGGACCTAACAACCGTAGGTGCACATTTCTGTTCGTAGGCCCCGCCCAGTTGTAGTATGGCTCACGATTAATTTTATATGAGTTACTCTCAGTTGGTCCTATTTTTGTAAAGGCGCAGCCTCCCATCGCGGTGCCGCAGCGGCACTTTCGCGGAGCCGCTCTGGTACCTTTTTGCGGAGCCGGTATGGCTTTATCGCGGAGTCGCAGCGGCGATTTCCGGAAGAGAAGGGCTGCCACACTCGTTAAAAAATAATCAAGTCAAGTAGGGACACACTGATCTCTTCCTTTTTTTAAAACTACTCTCGAATGCTCATCCCCTTAAATTGGATTGCGCGATACTCTGAATTTCGTGCGATAAATTTGAAACACGAAGCAACTGCATGACTACTACATATTCGAAAAGGAAAAAGGGAAAAGGGTTGATATTAGAGAACCGCGAAAAATTACTGCCCTTTCACCACAGCATTCCCATTACCAGTGTTCAATAGAATGCCCATTTCGGTGCTGCTTTTTATATCAGGTATTGTACCAAAGTAAGAGATTAAATTTCTTGTGGTATTATTGAAAAACCTCGTGGTGTTATTGAACTAGAACAAAATGCCGAGGTTCAAGGACAGTCGGCCATACATTATTTAGGCCCCGGGCATAGTTGGATGAGCCGACGTCTCCAGCCCGGTCGATACACACAGAATGCATTGGAAATGGGATGCAAAAATCACTCGGTGTATCCCCCGCACCCCCAACACCACCCGGTCGATACGTATGAACAACATGGTGAGGTGAAGCTGAGAAAATCACTCGGTGTATCCCCTCCCCCGCACCCCCAACACCCCGGTCGAACTAGACGAAAAAATACCGTGCGATACCGATTGCCACAGAGCCATAAAATACTCTGCGATTTTCATTAAGGAGTTTGAGTAGGTCGGTCTGATATAGCAATGCAACTGATATCATCATTTCATGCCCTTGTGGCAATCGGTACCGCACGGTATTTGGAGTTTACTCCCGGTCGATACGTATGTTTAAAATGATGGAGTGAGGTTGAGAAAATCACTCAACTCAGATAGTCGGTGGTACTCGGACGCCGCCGATGCGGAGCTCGGACGCTCCCACAGCAACGTCTGGCCTGGAGGACGGGCGCTCACCGGCCACAGAGCCTTCTCGGACGCCGACCTCTATCAAATTTTGGCGGTGAGCGCCCCTTCACGCTATTGTAGGCCGTCGGTTTTTCATGATGCTTCATGACGAAGCTCTAAAGTTGTTAGGAAACAAGCCGTAAAGCCTGTTTCCTACAAAAATTTGCCTAGGAGGCTTCAGTCCCCCAGGCCTCCCTTCCTTTTTGGGTCATCTCGGCAATGTCAAGACTTTGCTTTGCCCTTTAACGACCATTAATCGGCCGACCACCTAACCCCCACGCGTCCCGTATACAGCGCGGGTTTGCACTAATCCTTCAACATGTACTCTCGTGTTGGTCGCTTGACGGTTGTTGGTCTGCGTCCGGGAAAATCGACATAGCCGTCTCGTTAGGGGAGCTACCGGTCTGCGGCTCTCATCCCGCTCACTCCAAGGTGCGCTCACCGGACACGACAACTAGAAGTCGGCGTCCGAGTACCACCGACTGTCTGAGCGGTCGATATCCATGCAATACGTGGATGACAGCGGATTAGAAAATCACCGGGTGGGCGGGCCAATGATAAAACATTGCGTATCACTAGAAAGCTAACCTTACTGCTACCTCCGTTACTTCACCATACTCTCCTTCACTATTTCTCTGAACAGGTGCAATCCTGTCGGCCACGTAATCATCGTCATATCTAGTTGGATGCACCGAGGGATTTTCTCGATCTCACTCCATCATTTCGAACATAAGTATCGACCGGGTGGGTGTTGGGGGTGCGGGGGGGGGTGTTGGGGGGAGTCGGTGGGTTGCAGATGCAAATAGCACCAACTCTGACCGGGGCCTCAGAAACCATTTCTTATCTGGCTATCGAAATACGATTTGTTTTTGTACGAGATTTTTTTATTTTGCCGTTTGTCGATTGCCGATTGCCGTTTGCCGGCCATTTTTGGACAAAATTTGTCGATTTCCGTTTGCCGATTTTTCAAAATCGTTTGCCGCACATCCTTGGCCGCGACTCGACCGCTTGCATGGGAGCTGAGAGTCTGCGATAATACCATTCCCCACACAGAGAACTACAACACTCCCGACCAGGGATGGAGCGGAATTCCACGTTTCGCGTTCTGAAACTCGCAGTTTTGCGCGCTTTTGGTCTTCCGTGTTCCGCTTTCCAAAAACCGCGCAGTGTTGCAGATCGCAGAAATATCGGATCTATTGAAACAGAGTCAGCTAATCAATAATTTCAAAAAATTTCCGCGTTTCGCGTTCCGAAAACCGAATTTCCACGCATTTTTGGACAGTTCTCTCCCGATCTGCGAAAAGCGACAGAAGAATTCATGTCAAAACCCGAAACCTGGTTTCCGAATTTTTGAAAATTTCTTCCGTTCATTCCTGCTAGCGATCGCGTAAACTTCTTGAACTCTCTATAGGGCCTGAATCTTGAAAGCTCATCCCACGTTGGGTGTGGACGTTGAAAGGTAGTTGTGTGGTCTTTGTCAGCTCCTAACCCTTTTACCCCGACATTTTAGTCGGCTCTTACCCGAATATTGAGGGATTTCATCCATTTGGCAAATCGACTGTTTTGAGTTTCCGCTTACTGAGTCTTTATTCCGAACTTTGTCGCTCATGTCGAAATGCATCGCTCCGAGTTCATACTTTATCGCCCAAGAGGGAAAACGCTCAATACAGGGTCAAGGAGGGTTGTGAAACTTCTCAACGGGGCGCAGGGGAATCGCAGAATTTTTGACGCATAACTGAAGGCTAGGGGGACTGCGAAAATTTCGGACCAAAAATGAAAATTTCTGGAGGTGAAAAAGATAGATATCACTTTCCAGTACACAAAAATGTTCAACATTTTTTTCGCGAAAAAATACCCAAAATTTACACCTAGGGAAAGATCACAAAAAATTTTGATTTTTGGAAAATTTTTGATGGTCGGGAGAGGCGTCGCTCCGATTTCGGAGATTTACACACCGCCCCGCTTGACCCTCACTCAATACTTTCATTTAGGAAATAGGAGATCACTAGAAAAAGTAAACAATTTAGCAATTCAGCTCATGATACCAAACATGCAATACAACGCATGGAATGTAAAAAGGATCATACACATCAGGGATGTGCGTAATTACGACAAACGACTAACGAATGTAACGACTAACGGGCTTTTTGGGTGTTACGACTAACGACTAACGACTAACGAAAATAAAAAGATTTTCGTAAGCAATCCCGAAATTCGTTAGAAAGCCAATAGTCATTCAAATCGCGCTCCAACCTAAGGCTTACGCCAGGATTAATACATATGCCCTGTTGGTCGTTCTAGGTGAATGGTACAAAATAATCATAGCCCTGAGTATTTAATATTTCTACTGACACTGCTTCGCAGTTCTGGAACCCCACATTAAAACCCCAGCGAACGTTACGCAAGGTTAGACGCGGCGTTTATGCAACTCGCGCGACTTTATGATAGGCTCACTGAACCGGTTGCGGCACTGTGCGGCTCCAGCGGAGATTTCTGCAGAGGACACTATCAGAGGCGATAATATGGAGCGGTGCCTGTAGGCCACAACTGCCCAACGAAGGGAACTGTATTCGGTGATTAGATTGTTAAAGGTGCCGTCCTACGATTTTCGGTCATAAATTCGAGATAAAGGGTTTTTATAAAGTGTTGCTGGGACCTCTCAGGGGTAAAACTTTAATTTGGGTGCTAATTTCTTCCGACCTTTCCCCATTATGGGAATAAGCTTGGAACCACGCGCGCACTCAACGCGCGGTGCTGGGAAGAGAACAATTAGTGCAAAATCAGTGCAGTTCTCCGTGTTGTCACCATGGAGAAAATCTCAAATAACATCATATAGCGCAGAATGGCAAAATTTGCACTGCAAAAAGAGCAAAGAGGTCACGAATTTTTCGATTTCCCATATTGTTTCTTTTCTTACCGAAAAATGACAAAAATTGATGAACACACACTCTCGAGTATTAGGCTTTCGTGCATATTTTTAAATATGTATAATCATGTGCAGGTTTGCAGTTTGAACTAGGTTCTATAACAAGGAGTGATTTGTGTCTTTAATGGCCGTGAATGTTTTGGAAAATATACATCTCTTCATGCCTTCCTTTTTTCTATTCATGAGGACTTTTTTTGCCTCAGCTGTGCTTGTTTTAAAAGCCTAGATTTTTAACGACTAACGACTAACGAGGGTTTTGAACGGTTGAACGACTAACGAAATACAAAATTTCTATTACGCACATCCCTGATACACATGTAAAGAAAAACGAGATTAAAGAAAATTGAAATACAGAGTGAAATGAGCAATTTTTTCTTGTGTATCACACATTTAGAGTCAATATGGGACGCCTTTGGCGTTCAAATCGAACAAAACAGGGCAGCCGACGCTTGCAACCCCTCCGGTGGACAACATGACATAAATCACCAAAACTGGTCGTGGCAGGGTTCTCCAGACACGAATAAGCGAATAATTCCTGTTCATTTTCATGCTAATAGAATACACTTCATCCTATCCCAAATGTAGCAAAAATACGAAGATTCTCGAAAGTCAGCTGCAAATCAAAACTGGTGTCAGCAACTAGCCGAGTGGTATACTATAGCGTAGCGAAGAACAGATTTTCACGAAGCATCGATAGGTGCATTATAACATATTCTAGTTTAAAGCAACCCACTGGCAGCGGCTATCGGGTAGTTACAATGTTGGAACTGGGATCCAGCTGAGGAAGCACAAAAAAATAGATGATCCGACTGTAATCGATAGCGTTTTACTGCATAAACTATGAGTGAAGCGATCGAAACTTTCGAATTCCTCGATAAAAACGAAGTGAAATCGGATGGAGGTATCCTCATTCTACTCAGAACCACTTCTGAGAAGGAAAAAACGGGATGCGCTTTTGAAAGCAAAATGAAAGCATGTAAAACTAGAGCCCTTCGAAAAAAATGAGAAGTTTCCCTTGAAAACATGCTTACGAGGGGGTGACCAGGCCAGGCTGCCAGAACTGCCCAAACATCCATGTGTTTCTGATAGGCCACCTTGCGGGTGGTCGTAAGGACACACTACTAGCTACCCAAATAATGGTGGAAAAATGTTATGAGCCATCCCTTGAAACAAGGTAGAAACCGCGAAAATGGCGAGCGTTGTATCATCCGTCCCTTCAACTACCTGCCCAGTCGAGTTGTTCGAGTGGTGCAGCGCGCGGATTACCAGCCGTAGACTCCCGAATTCGATCTCCTCTGCCAGAACTTTTTTTGCCGCAATGTTTTTTTAGTCCATCAACTGTAGACCGTATTTCCATCAGCCGAGAACTTCGGAAAATCGACTAATAAACCACAGATTCGTGATCAGCACCCCAAAAAAACACCCTGGGAGAATTTTAAGTCAAATCTGGAATATTTTGCTAAAACGCTTCCAAAGCCCTCTAATCGGTATATCGTCCATCACTGGATGGGGGATCGCCGCGACGCTGCTTGGCGGGAAAAATTGCGCGCGGGAAAACGAAGGGATCTCTCTGTCAGACACCAACGATAAGTAAACGCCCACCCGAAAATCCGTACAAGTCCAAAACGCTGTCAGCCTGAACAAAGCCTGGAATGTGTGCCTTCACCCAAACTTTGCTCAGGGGTTAGTTTTGGTCGCTGAACACATCTTTGAGGTCCCTTTCCGGATTTTCCGAAGACTAACGCGCTTTTCGGAATGTACAAAAAGCACAAAAAATTACCTTTTTAGCTTGTAACTTCTCGAGACCTGCAGCTCGGGGCGGGATTATGCGCGGTTTTACTATTGAGCCGCTAGATATGCTAACAATACTGGTCGTTTTGGCAGATCCGACCTACGCTTAGTATACCTCCCTTGTAAGGTCGAGGAAAGAAAATATCGATTTTCATTGATATGGCGGCCATCGCAGCTTTTTCTTGCTGATTTTTCCGCTTGACGGACTGTAATATCGATAAAGTGTCACGCGGAGTGATTTTTTTCAGAAATTTCGTTTCCGTGTTTCCCTCTTCTGAATGGTTGTTATTTTTCCCAATGACGACTATTTCCTTCGAAGCTTCCCAACCGGGGAACATTTCGAGGGAAAACGCCACTTTCGAGATTTCTATGGGTTATTTGAAGTGCTAAACACGAATCTGTAGTCCGTTTATCGATTTTTTTGCAGATTACGGTAGACTACGGTGGGTATACGGTACTTTGGTCAAAATCTCAGATTTTAACCAAAATTTGTATACGGGGGTAGGTAACATACAACTTTTGAGCTGAATCCGAGAAAATTTTTTGAAACTCCAAAAAAAATGCCTGAGCACCCTTGCCTCTTTCGCGAGGCTTGAAAAATGCTCATAACTTTTTTGAACCTGCAACTCGGGGCGGGATACTGCGCATTTTTACTATTGAGCCAGAAGAGATACTAACGATACTAGTCGTTTTGGCAGATCCGACCTACGCTTTGTATACTTCCCTTGTTAGTCTCTACCTTGCAAATAGTATTCAGACCGAAAGCACTGCGCATTCAAGTAATTATAAGAAAATTTACCATAGGTGTTGATTTCGTCTACCGTTAACTCTTTTTTGAGATATTTGCTCTTTTTTCCCTATTAAAATGGTCTATAAACTCTCATATGATTATGACCCCTGGCACCTGTTCGAAGCAAAAAACATGGCAGAATTCTTTTTGAAGCAAATGGGACTGTATCACAGGATTCTTTGGATGGAAGTCTATGGGCTACGGTAGCTAAATGACATTATACTTACCGTAACCTACAATAATCGTCCGAGAAACTTTGAATGAATATCATATCCGTATTCAGTGCCACAGAAAACTCCCGAGGCAAAAATATGAGCAAAAAATAGCCTCTGGAAGTTTTTTTCCAGATGGTAGTTTGGGGAGTAGAATACGAATCTGAGGTCCGTTTGTTGCCCCCCCCCCCTTCCCCAAGATTTTGACAGGTTGCGGTAGCTTAAAGGCAGTGTTCACAATAATCTTCGATTATGAGATTAATCGCTAAATCGATTGTTTGGCCCCCGAGTAGAACTGAAATGATGGAGAAATCGAGAAAAACGCACCAGAAGGGCACGAAATCCTTCACTCTCACCCCGCCTCTTTACTCTCACAGGAACCATTCCTTGTGGCAATGGAATCTTTTGTGCACCCGTCTTGTTAGATTTGCTACTCTCTGCTGCTCTTTTCTTTCCTTCGAACCCTAACTAATACTGTTTTGCCTAAAATATTCTTCCATTTTTGATTGACCCCATTTTTCACCGGTGACGACCACCGTGAACATGTTCGTCCAACCGGACATCTAGTCCAGGCCAGAGAATAATGTCATTGAATTAAGACGTTTTAGCGCGTTTCCCGCCATTTCTTCGAAATTTTGGTAACTCTCGGTGGCCAACGCAATGTTTTGAGTGGGAAACTAGGGAACGAAATTAATCGTGAACACTGCCTCTAATGCTTTTATACCTACAGGGCTCTTAACTTTTCGGTTCATAACTTTTTACTGCTGCTCTGGCAGCTAAGATGGGTTCTTTTTATCACTACCAGGGAGGCAGTCCGTCAGAATAAATATAGCTTCATGAGTAGTTCTGGCTACCCGGTTTCGTCAATCACTTGTCAGATCAGCTCAGTAGAATTTCATAAACGATATTAAATAACATTCCCAACCAGAACCCTTCAGATTTTTTCGTATATTCTAGAAATATAACCAAGCGCAAACAATTAGACCCAAAGCGTGGGCGTTTTTTCTCCTCATCTTAGACAATACCGGCCAGTCGTTGCAGCGAGATCGCGAGGCTGACACATGACTCTTTGATCGGACTCGAGCCGCCACAGCGAAAAACTCCCGCAGAAAACCTGCTATTACGTCCACATCGGCAACACAATGCCTCGCTGGGAACAAAAGGCTGAAAAATAGCTATTTTAGAGAAAATGAAACGTTTCTTAACTTTGGCAGATATTAGCAACGTCAATTCAGAAAATTAAATAAACAAACTCAAGGAAACTAAAAATCACGGATTCTCAAAGATTTAGTGACAACATTAGGACGCCTGTAAAACAAACGTTATGCCTTTTAATATGATATTACAAAGGGAGGGAAGTCAAAATTAAACTTTGAGAGTACGGCTGTCTTGAACAAAATCTGGAAATACGAGCAATTTTTCTCTCCCTCGGATACACATAGGAAACGAAAAAATCAATGTTAAAGCTCTGTTGCAAGCATTGTAACATTTTTCACCCAAACCCTACAAATTCCGAGACCAAGGTCAACCGGGGCGTTGCGAAATTTTACGAAATCGGAGCGACGCCCCATCATCATTTTTTTTTCAAAATCCAAAATTTTCACGACCCCCCCCCGAAGCGCGATTTCTGGGCAGTTTATATTTGATTAATAAAACTGTCAGACGCAAGAAATTGGTTGAGTAGTCGGGCTTGAGCGTCTGAAGCCTGAGCAACGCTACGATTCTTCCCTTTGGTAACCAGGAATATGGGGATTTTTTGGTAAATCTCCACCAAATATTCATTTTTGAACCAAGATTTCTGCGATCCCCCAAACTTTCATTTTCGGGCCAAAATTTTTGCGACCCCCCCTACTCCCCGTTGCAAAATTTCGCTACCCCGCTTGACTCTGCCCGAGAATCCTCGCTGAAGTGGGAGAGGGGGTGGGACTAACAAGGGAACCACTATAAGTCATAGTAACCATTCCAGATGAAATGTACTTTTCTAGAACCATTTTCGGACAAAAACTCCGATTATGCCCATCACAGCCGCCTAGACCCACTCTGAAAAAAGTTATGAGCGTTTTTTAAACTTCACGGCAAGGTGAGGTACCCCCCATGCAATTTTTTTAGGGTGTTTATTATTTTTTATTTTTTTTATCCGGATTTTGCTAAAAACATGTATATAGGGGTAATCTGGGGTGCTGATCACGAATCTGGGGTTCGCTTGTCAAAATTTAGAGGTTTACTGTAGGTTACGGTAGGTAACATGCCATTTAGAAGGCAAAACCTACCTTAATAATTGAAGAATCGATAAATGGATATAAAATTCGTATTCAGCACTCCAAATAACCCCCACATAGAAACTTTGAGACAAATCTGAGACTTTGGCCAAACTACTGTGTACCCACCGTAATCTATCGTGAGCTGTCGAAAATCGATAAACTGATGTCAGATTCGTGTTTAGCACTCCAAATAACCCCCAAGAGAACGATTTGAGCCACATCTGTGGCCACATTCCAGAAATCGTCAAAAGTCAATTTTGCCGTCAATTTTTTCTGCCGGTAGGATGCTTTGAACGAATTCAAGCGAAAACTTTGGAAAATAGCAAATGAACCTGAGATTCGTGATCAAAACCCCAAATAACCCCCCAGACGGAATTTTAGGTCAAATGTGTAATGTTTTTCTAAAACGTTTCGAGAGCTCTCCAATTGGTATAAATAAATGCCCAACCGAAAATCCGTACAAGTCCAAAACGCTGTCAGTCTGCGCAATGTTTGGGAAACGTTCCTCCACCCAAACTTTGCCTGGGGGAGGGGTAGTTTTGGGCGCTGAGCACGATTATGAGGTCCGTTTCCAGATTTTCTAAAAAAAATAATGCGCTTTTTGGAGGGTACAATAGGTACGAAAATCAGAGAAAAAATGCCTATAACTTCCTTCAAAGCGGGCCTAGGCAGCTGCGATGGGCATTTTTGGACTTTTCGTCCGAAAGTGGTTCTTGAAAAGTACATTTCATTTGGAATGGTTACTATGACTTATAGTGCTTCCTACTTTCAAAAACAAAAAATGTTCGACCTTAAAAAAGAGCAATTCTTTAAGCGGAATGCGTCCAGAAAAACTTACGTTTTCAATTCCCAAACTTTTTCGGATGGTCACCTTATATGGAGAGCCAAATACTCTGATTTTTAGAGAATTTGAAGAGCAAATTCAGAGAAAGGTATTCAAATAATTTTCCGCGAAAAAAGAACACTCAACATTTTTCGAACACAACATAAAAAAATCCAATTATTTTTCGAATATTCGGCAATATTCATTCGAATGAAAAAAGACAAGGTTCGGATTCATTCCTAACTGGGCAAAAATTGAAGCAAAGGAATTGAGAGAATTCATTCATCTGAAAATTCCAAAATTAGCGAATACTTCCTATAAGCGGATTCCAGAAAAATTATATAAAAATTGAGCACCCGAACATTCGAAATACATACATTTGATTCGCAAGGTGGGGGGGGGGGGCGAGTCATAATAATTTTCAAGTAAAAATAAAAATTTTGGAATGGTGTTCGTGGAATTTTCGCACAAAAATGTATTTTTGGCTAGTCAAAGAATCGAAGAAATTAGCGCGTATGCTATGGAAATTATTTTTGTATACGACCTTCCAAAAAAATCAAATAATAAAATACCTGTTCAGAAATTATAACATTTTTTACTCCCTACAGGAGAGATCATTAATATTTAAAAAACTCATTTATGGGGGGTAGTAACTCCGCTGGTACCCTTGCCGTGGATTCGCTGCTTGACCCCGAAGGTATAAATACAGGTAAATGTCAGCGAAGGGTTAAATTTTTGCTTAGTTCGGCACTGAGAAGCGAACGGACATTCGAAACAGAGAAAATTTAATACTTCCCTTCGTTTGAAAAAAAAATGCAAAAACCTATCTTAAAAAACGATATTTTATCAGCGTTGCAAACACTCCCAATCTAATCATAAACAGATCAGCCGAAGGAAATGCGGAGGATTGAAGAAAACTCACGAATAGATGGGAAATTTTTTGTACTTTTTTTTTCAAAATCGCATGAAAAAATGCAATCAATCCACAAACAACACGTGCGATCGGATCATTACGAGTGGATAGGCGGGGAGGGGATCAACGCGAGCTGTTGCTAAAGGTGGCGATAGATTGCGGGGGGCGGCGGCTGTGGATTCCGATAGAAAACTCACGTCAACGGCAACGCCACCATCTCCGCCGACAACAGACAGAGGCATGTGTGCTGTGCTAACAGACGGCGGCAGCAGCAGCAGCTTCCGGTCGCCGCTAGGGGTGCAAGTTCACAACGATGGGTGTGGTGAAAAATGTGGTGGTGAAAAACCGTTGCTTCTGGACCGGTGAACACTTCAAGGGTGGAGAATATACATACTTCTAAATTTCCAGATTTTTTCGAATGATTCGGATAATGGTCTATTTCGATTATTCGGTTTTCCGCATAATTCGGATATTGACCTTTTTCGAATATTCGGCTTTTCGAATAATTCGGAAATTGGCAGTCTTGAAAAATTCGGTTTTTTGAATAATTCGGAAATTAACACTTTCGAATATTGGATTTTCCGCATGATTCGGAAATTGGCTTTTTTCTGAATATTCGGCTTATCGAATAATTCGGATATTGGCTTTTTCGAGTATTCGATTTTTCGAATCCTTTGGGAATTCACCATTTTCGAATATTCGAATTGTCGAATAATTCGAAGTCGACTTTATCAATCGAATAAATTTTCGATTATACATTACTACGACTCGATTATTCGCGATGGACTTTTCCGAATTAGGGTTAGGCTCACGCTGTGATGATCAGAGAGGGGGCCGCAGCCGTGGACAAGGGGGAAGTGAGAGGGGCCGCAGCTCCCACCGGTACAGTTCAAAAATAGTTGGTATTCAGCGGCACAAGAATTTGTGAAAACGAGTAGAATACGATTATATGTACTAACCGCGCTCAAAACTGACTTGAACTTTGAAAATGATAGTGCTTTTTATCACCGAATCATCGAGTTTTGCTAAAGGTTTTATTGATCTGAAGATCACATTCACCACCTACCTGGGGTGCGTTCCAAGAACATTCCCATGGCAAAACGCGTCCATGGAAACGTAGCCCCGGCCACGTGGGAGCAATTTTCAGTTATTTTTCGCATCCAGGGAAAAGCAAATTTCTCCATCGGAAGGTTGTTTTTCCTCCCACGGAGTCGTGGAAACGTTCTTGGAACGCACCCCTGAAGACCGCATAATTTTCCCAGCCGGAGAGAGGGGGTCGCACAAATTTCCAAGCCTGATAAGAGAATAATTGAGGGGAAAGAACGATAAGAGAAAGATAAGAAAGACGAATTGGACGAATGCTGTTCATGGGAAGCGATATCGATCGTTTTATCCATAACCGAGTCACCCCACACGCTCGACACGCGCAATCCTAGTTGCGACGCGGCTTCTCCCAAACCAGAGATTGACGGTTATACATTAATACTTGAATTTTTTCAAACAACTGTGAAATTTGGAGCTTTCAAACCGTTCGAATAATTTTTCAAATCTTCAATCGAATGACTTTTTGAATGCATTTTTCGAAAAAAAAATCTAAGAAATTATCACTACCTCTGGAAAGATAAGAGAAATTGAATTTTTCTCATAGCTCGGTCAAGTTTCTGCAATTTTACTCCAAGAAATAAGAGGAAAGAAGCTATTTTTATCCCATGAAATACGTTTCTATCCCCTCCGTTGGGTTCTCTTTGAACAACCATCGAATCAATGCGGCCGTTCGCGGTCGAAATCGCGAAAAATAAATATGCTAATCAAATTCAGGATGTTTGCCAATCGCACCGTAAAAAAGCTGTAGTTTAAAATACGATCATCGCTCTCGCGGCTCACTAGCCCCATTATCTCGTGCAAAACCACATTTTAACCACCCTACAGCATGATGGGACAAATTTAAGCCTACTTTGTGCGGATGAAATCTATGGACTTCCTTACACCCAAATTACCTAATTTTTCAAAATCCGGTCCAATTCATGTGTAGAAGGTATCCAGAAACTTATTCATACGGATTCCTGAAACCCAGTCTAGATTTTTTGTTGTTTTAAAATACGCCAATGATTCCGGAGAAAACTCAACTCATTCGGCTTTTCGAGTATTAGGCAAAATTTTAGAAAAAAAAATCCTATATTTTTCCTAGGAAAAAATCGTCTCAATTTACAAGATTATTCCCTCAACAATACTTGAAAAAATGCTCAATGATCCTGTTAAATGAGCTCATAAATCGAAAATCATGAATCTTTGAGAAATATGAGCTTTTGAATATTCGAATACGCTATAAATCCCGGCATTTAGTCTACCCAATTTTTCAAACATCCTATTTACGCGGAATTCCGAACTTCCAATCTTGCAAATAGTTTTCAGTAAATCAGTCAAGGATTCAAATTTAGTTTCTAAGTATGATTCACGATTTTTCTCCCAAATGATAATTTAGATTTTGATATTGAAATATGGCCGTCTAATTCAATTGAGAAAATCTATTTTTAGTTTTTCCAGTTATCGACTCACATGAATTTTTCCAAATTTTTGATAAAGGCGGAAACTCAAATTATTCAAGATGATGAATTTTACAGCAAAATAATAAGACAGGTTTCAAAAATAATTACCATTCAAAATTTTGGAAAAAAAAACTAAAATAAAACCATAGCGAAAAATATATACATTCAACATAGAAATTTGAGACAAAATAATTAAATAAGAGAATTGATGCGATTTAACTCATCCGAAAAATTATATAATCACAATTCTTGATGAAAATATGTTCGAGAAATTCGACATATTTATAGAATTTGAAGAAAAAAACTATTTCGGACTTCCTCAAACAGCTGTTATTGGGGAAAATCACTCACTGAGAAAATCATGAACATTTCCTTGGAATCAGATCTTAATTCGAATCCTAATGCTGGTTATCCTTGTCTAATCACGACCGCTTCTTCCCATTCCGACACACTTAAAAGTACACGGCTACGGCTGAGTGCGAGTGAGTGGCCTTCCACGAAAACCCGAAGAAGGCCAAAAAACATCTGCCTCCCTCTTGAAAAAACTAGTAGCCAATTAGCTGACGAGGACGTCTTCTCTATACACGAACCCCACGAAGACAAACGCCAAGCACAAAAAAAATTGGAATTGAAAAGTATGAGAAATAAACTCACCCAGATCTTGTAGAGCGCTTCCCATCTTCACATTGGCAGCAGTAGCTCACATACCGCCTAGACAACCTTAAAACTCCATAAACATCTTAAAACAACGAAAAAAGTTTGAAATTTTCATAAAAAAAACATCAGAAAGATAGCGCCGGAAGACACCGATCAATCATTACACACACAAACACAGAGATATCAGTGTGTTTTGAGCTAATGTCAGGTCGAGATGAGACGACGAGTCAAGTGAACGAGGGTTGCACTGTTGCGATTTGTGTGAGAGGGTGCGGCTGGCTGGGACAGGCGAACGGGGGCGTGGCGGAGGACAAATATGGGACAAATGCTACCTTAAGAGCGCCTCTTGAAACTACTGGTGGGCCGACAGAGGTCTTTAAAAACTCACTGTAACCAGCATAACCTGGTTTCGCAATAGGGTTAGCCCGCAAGGTCGCGCTATTAGCCCGAAAGAAGCCGCGATCACATACTTCGAAAATGACGCGAAATCATAGGGAGACCACCGAGAACCGGCTGCCGCGAAAATACCGCGATCACACAGCCATCACTGAAATCAGAGCGCCCAGAGCAGCAGCAAAGACAGCTCAGTCGTTAAGGCGGCGGACTACAGAGCGATGGTATGATAAGGGCTGATGGCTCGAATCTTGGTATGCAGTGGTCAGGAGCCCGGCAGATTTGCGGCGGAATCGCAGCTTTGTCGAGATCCCGGCAGACTCGCGGCATTATGGCATTTTTCCTTGATCGAGGCAGTGGGATCTCGGCAGAATCCGGGCAACGCCCTGATTCTACCGCGATTCTGCCAGGAATATGCCACCTCGGCTCCGATCCGGGCACCGAGGTGGCAGGTTCACGACAGGTTTTCGGTAGGATCTTAGCAATTCTTTCCAGAGTCATCGACGAGATGAGCCTTATACAGAACTGCAGAGTTCAAGTCGCGGCGTTGCTCACAGCGACGAACAGCGCTGGGCGATGCAATATCGATTACATTCGGCGAAGGGGCGACCAACGTAGCATGAAGGGCGACGAGGGATCGCCGCCGAGTGTTCTGACGCCACAACGGCTCTGCCTCAAGGGGTCTGCAGAGTTGCAGAGACCGTCGAGTAGCCGCCGAGCGTCAGCCTTAACGCGGCGACAAAAATGTTTCGAATCATTATCGTCGAGGCATCGGTTGCCGCTCGCTGGCAGTGATGTAGAGCCGTCGCGGCGTCAATACACTCTGCGGTGCCCCCTCGTCGCCCTCCACGCCGCGTCGGTCGCCATCGTCGCCGAATGTAATCGATATTGCATCACCCAGTGCTGTTCGTCGCTGCGAGCAACGCCGCGACTTCAACTCTGCGGACCCCTTCACTGCCAGCGATCGACAACCGACGCCACGACCATAATGTTTGAAAACATTTTATCGCCGCGTCAAGGTTGACGCTCGGCGACCTCTCGCCTGTCGCTGCAACACTGCTGACCCCTTGTTGAGGAAGCTTAAAGGAGTCTCCAGAATTACAGCGACGGGTTAGTGGTCGCCGAACGTCAACCTCAGCACGGCGACCAAAATGTCTTCGAGCATTCTCGTCGCGGCGTGGGCTGCCGCTCTCTGAGGCCTAGTGCATACTTCCTGCGGTGAGCGACGCGACGCACTGCTTGTCATCTATATTGATCAAAAGGCGATATGGCTCATATGCACAGTCGCTGTCGCGAGTTTCGGAAAGTATGCCCTAGGCCCGACAGTGACGCAGGGCCTTCGCGGCGTCAAAACACTGCGGTACCATTCTCGTCGCCCTTCAAGCCAGTCACCCCCGTCGCCGACTGTAGTCGATATTGCATCACCCAGCGCTGTTCGTCGCTGCGATCAACGCCGCGATTCGGACTCTGCAGACTCCTTTAGGGCGAGGCAGGAACGTGGTTAAACCCTGGCACATATATCACGATCAGTTCGAACTTTGGCCCATTACCTGAAGTCAAGTTTCCGAATTGTATAGGTCTGCCGCACTGAAAAAATCGCGCAGAAATCGGATTTTTGCAAATTAGGTAGTGGTCCGAAAAGCACAGAAATAGAGTATTTTTTAGGAATGCCCAGAAGAACAGGGATAAACGGTCAACAACAAATTTTTCTTCCAGTTTCCGCACCAATTTTTCGGAAATCTAAAGCCTCAAAAAACAGCGGAAGTTTACCGGTAGGTCGTTATATTCCGACAACACTCCACAAAACAACTTAATCCCTCCGCTTAGCTACAAGAGCTCAAAAAAGCGTTTGGCGCAAATTTCAGGTAAACTTTTAGCTCTTCAAGACCAACCTTTTCAAAGGTTGAATTCGCTAGGAAAGGGAAGTGGTTCACTACAAATCGCAACAGAGCCACTCATCAGTATTTTTTCGCTTTTTCATGGTGTTTAGCCTTTTTATTACTAAAACTCCACATTAATAAACAGTCAGAATCAATCAATAATTATACAATATAAATCAATAATAATCGAGGTGCTGGGCGAGTAGGAGACCTGTTATCACTGAGTCATAAACGGGGTGTGAGAGGCCGGCGACCGGCCTTCCCAAAAATCATAACATTACAGGAAACTATTCAAATCTCAGAGAACACTCACTGAAACACTGAAAAAGGCAGCAAATATGCGCACACACATCTGAAGTAGGATCATAAGAGGAGACAAACGCCACGATAAAAGAAAAAGAAAAAATGGACAGAAACGCTGAAAGTCTGAATCAAATGCTATGTAGTAATCACATTTGTACTATGTGAAAGTCATCCACCTTGAGAAAACAGACGGATTAGATTCTGAAAAAAAAAATAACATGCCCACACATGGCGCCAATTCTCAGAGAAAATGTAGCTTATTCACGCTGACTGTACAAAAAAAAGGCCACTCATCGAACTTGTAGTGGTGTCCCATAAATCGACCATGGACACTTTTCTCGGCCGCTAATCATACTCCTCAATGCAACCGCGCGAGCATGGCGTTGGAGTATGAATGACCTGACGCCAAGCCCGCGTGTCACGCGCGTGACGCCCACTTCGCCATGGCTGCGACGGCCGTAACGAGTTTTCCTCGGCAAAGTTAAGAACAAAATCCCACTTTAATCTGCTACGCCATAGCGTTGCCGCTACAATACTCATAGTCTCCGCAAGCGCGTAGAATGCATACATACTCCCGCGCGTGACGCGCTGCTGTTGAGGAGTATATATAGCGCCTTCGAAAACCTACCGCGACCAGCAGCCAGTCACGCCCCATTGGTACAGCGCAGTTGGTAAAGAGCAGGGCTGTGCGTAAATACAAATCACGAATGTATTCGGCAAATTCTTACATTGCACGAAATTTCAGCTCGAATTCGCAACGAATCGTGAGAATGCGATAGAGCAAACAAGGCAAATTTGTGCTTCAGGGTATGGACAAACTTTCACTTGTTTCGTGCTCTTCACATTTGCTTAATCATCCAAATTTCAATTTTTAGTGGAGCCTTATTCTGCGATTCCGAGCCGGGAGCAGTCAGCAGCGAAGGGATCGATCATCGGCGGAATATAATTACCAATAAGGAGATTCGAGTAAAACCGACTGCTCCGCTGCTAACACTGACCGGCTCGAGTTTTTGAAAAAGGTTATACATATGCCGTACGTTTCAGGATAGCGAGCGTAGATAGCGGATGAACATTAGGGACCATTCATACTTCCGCCGCCAAACGACGCGATGAAATGCGATTCTGTAATATCGATCAGGCCGCGCCGAGTTATCATTATTAGGGGTCGTTTATACTCCCGCCGCGGCGAGGAGCGACACTCTGCAATCCTATGGTATTGATCACGCGGCGCCGCACGATCGATATTGTAAAAATGCACTTCGATGCGCCACTCGGCGGCGGAAGTATAAACGACCCTTTACAGAAATGCATTTTCCAGCGCCGCTTAGCAGCGAAAGCATAAATAACCCCCCACCATCAGGTCATTCGTTTTCGGAATGCTGGATTTTGCCCGAAACCATTCAGAGTATGTATAATGTCGCTTAGCTGACCAGAGGTTTTTAGGGTAAACGTAAGCAGTTTACCGCAATATAAAAATGCGATGGTGCGGTTGCGGTCTACACACTATCATAACGGTGGAAAGCTTGACGTTTTGCCAGATTTCGTCATCGATCGACAGCACAGCTGATATTCTGGGTGAGTTACGGTGTTTCTTTTTTCACGCTTGTTCCTGCTTTATTTTTGTTTCTGACTTTTTTACTATGTCTATTTTTTTCTGAAATAGGGGCTTTTCTTAGTGTGTGAAGGGGATTTGCCGTTTTTCTCATTCTAAAAGTAGAATTAAAAAAAAACACTACCAAGCCCTAGCGTACGGCAAATTCCCTTCACACACTGAGAAAAGCCCCTATTTGCAATAGTAAAAGAGTCACAAACAAAAATAAAAAAGGAACAAATGTGAAAAAAACAGAAAAACCGTAACCCGCCCAGAATATCAATGGAGCTGTCGATCGATGACGAAATCTGGCAAAGCGCCACTGTAGTGCAAGTGTGTTGACCGCAACTGCACCTTGGCCTTTTCACATTGCGGTAAACTGTACAGCTTCGTTTAGAGGAGCACTGCACATATCTAGAGGGCAGATTCGAATACTGCGTAATAAATGGATACAGTAATGTGAATCGCCTTTGAAGAGACCGCTTTGTCCGAAAATCCTTCACTTGAAAGATTGAGCCAAAACTATCATACCTCGGAAAAAAAATCTGTTTTTCTCACCAAAGTGTTGCCTCTTCGGTACCCACTGAACTGTTTTCAGTGAAGCGAAAGAATTCTGGGCTTTCACATTCAAAATTTAGGATTTCGGTTAAACGTAGCACATGTCTCGCACTTGATTAGGCCTAGGGTTACAATTCTGTCTGTTTTGTCGTTTCTACCTCATGAACACTCTGTTCGTAGCTTCAAAGAGCGCAGTGGGCTGACTTACGTTAGACCAATTTTAGGGGTCGTTTATACTTCCGCCGCCGAACGGCGCGGCGAACTGAAACCCTGTAACATTGATAGTGTCACGCCGCTCGGCGGCGGAAGTAAACACAACCCCTTAGAGTTCCATCGCAGCGCGGCGCGATGAGATGCTTTCTGTGCGCTTCAATCGATAACGCGCCGCTCGTCGCTTCGCGCATGAATGATGACGTCGCGCCGCGGTGGAACACTAGTAGCCCCCCTAGAGGAGCGCGGTCGAGTTGCGTGGCTTCTAATCCAGCCGAGTGGCACTGGAACGATATAGAACTCTTCTAGGCTTGCCTGTCCCGTCTTGACGAGTCCTACATCGCTTCGGCGCCACAAAACCGGATCACAAGACACGCAGCTCGGCCGCTCGCCCTTAATGTAAGGCAGGCTTCGCGCTCTTCGGAATTGGGAACAGAGGGTAGGTGCATTGGATGTTTTTCAAGTACCACTCAAAGCAATGCCATTTCAAAACAAAGCCCAGACGAAGCCTTGAACTTCATTCGATACAAGATCACCCCACCAATGAGGTGTAGAGGTGTGTCCGTATCGAATTACGCTTGAGGTGTGGCTTATTACTCATTATCAGATACAAAATACGAGGAACTTGGAAAATTACGACTTCCGAGATGCAAACATTCTGTTACGCACAGCCCTGGTTGGGTCATGCATTGTCGGATGGGTGCGACGCCGGGTTACTTTTCTAGACGACGGAAACATAATCTTAAGGAGACGTTTTGAACTCAGTCGCTCACAACCCGGGTCTACCACAAAACGAATTCGTCAACGATTACACCTCGGATATAAGGAAGGACTGAGGTAAAAGCCCAAGCACTTTCTTAATGGAGGCCGACGCTCGAACCCTAATTCCCGACAGAAGCAAAAACATAGTCTCCACCCACACGGGATGAAAAACAAAAACCATTCGGCTGGAAGGACGCAATTCACAGAACTTTTGCTCCAATGGGTTACTTGGGGCGTTGAAATTGGCACTTTAAATCCCTTTTCTCGACAGATGACCCATGAAATTAGAGTATAACGATATAACTTTCGCCCAAATTACAGCCTGTGTAAGCAATTCGCCTACTATGAGTCTGAAGAAACTTTCTTTCAAAACCAGTTTCTGCGGGTCATTCGGTGTCGAAAACAGGAATACAATTCCATGTCGACTGCCACCTTCAGCAGCCTCAAAGGGCAAAGTTCCGGAGATTTCATCAGCTGAAAAACGTTTTGTCAAGATTCCCGCTTTAAAAAAATTTTCGCAGAATACTTAAGTGCCTGAAAGTATCTAAAAATTCTATAAAACACGATTATATTAATGTTTTGATCAGAAATGGGTACATATTTGACTTTGAGCTCAATCAATCGAGTCTAAAGCTTTGAATCTCAGCTACAAGTGCATGGCGCGACTGTATGATACGTATTTTTCGAATTGAACAAATCTAACATGTGGTAGTTTTCTCCTAAATCCTTCTGGAACCAAATTTTTCAAACCAGTTACGTTTTTCATGGGTAAAATCTTTGACTCTGATTTTTCCTAATAATTTTGAAAATTCAAAATATCTATTGAAAAAATTTATGAAATGCCTATAAAACCAAGGCTGAATTCACAGGAAATTTGAAACGTTTTATCGAATTTTTTAAAAGATATTTTGAACGTTTCAAATTCATAAAAAATCAGTTTCAAGAATAATTCCCAGGAAAACCGTAACTGGTTTCGAAAATTTGGTTCCAGGAGTATTTTGGAGGAAATTGTTTCATGCTAGATTTGCTCAATTCATAACATGTGCTCAACAATCGCGCCATTCACTTGTCGCTGAGATTCGAAGTTGTAGATTTGATTGATTGAGCTGAAAGTTGAATGCGTACTCATTTCTGATCAGAACGCTAATAAAATTCATCGTTTTCCCGACTTTCGGGACACCACCTAGCTACATCGTCGAATGGATGATCAAACTACAACTCGATTGAAAGGAAAGGAGGATATGTTCAAAGGAAAATCGAATCAAAATTTCCAGAAAAAATGAATACGAAAATGCGCCCCGCGCTCGGAACAGGCTCATTCACCGCCCAACCATAAATCATGGACCATAAATGGTCAGGTTACACCTCGCCTCTCAGCAATAACAACAACAACAAAGTAATAATATTGAAAGGGGTACAGATAAAAACAGAACTTGAGAATTCTGGGTATTAATGAGTGGTTATTCATTAAAACAGAAACCCTATCACTAACCAAACACCAATTTAATATCAGAAAAAAATCGATACCAATCAATATCTTCTGAAGTCCGGATTTGAGTAGCTGTTTTGTCGACTCGAAAATCTTGAATCACGGAAGTTATAAGGTGATCCATACGGTGACCCATACGGCGAGCCTCTGCCTCGACCTCCACCGGAGCCGCCACCACCACCACCACGATGCCATGTCTCATAGCCGTTCCTGCATAGAACTATTTCCACTTTCTCATGAATACTTCAATTTTCTTGAAACTTATTGTACTTAGCTGCATCTCCAGTGTTCCTTCAGACCCTAACAAGGAAATGACTATACCGAATTGCCAGAACTACCCATGGAACCATCTTTTTTCTGATCGACTACCTCAGGGGTAGTCATAAAAACCCCCTTTCGGCTCCTCTAATAATGGTGAAAGAAAATTGTTAATCAAAAAGTGAAGAGCCCTGTAGGCATCTTACCATTATGCCAAGGGATCCTGTCATAATGTTAAGAAAGACAAAAACGGACTCCAGATTCGTGGTCCACGCCCCTAGCTACCCCCCCCTGGGACTTCAGATGTCAAAAAAATCTGCTCACACTTCCCCTAGGGTTTTTTTCGTGGAGCTGAACACAAATATGAGGTTCGTTCTGAGCTTTCGGACGATTACGGTTAACACAGTCCACCGCAGCGGAAAAAGGCGATTGTGAATTTGCGCATTTCCACTAAACAAACCGTAGGTTGCGCCATAATCGACGGCAAAGTTGTAATATTCTCCTGAATTTTGAAGAAAAAACGCTGGGAACGTTAAAAATTGTTAACTCTACCCCCCCCCACACACACATACACACACAAACATTATCTTTATACCTACAATCTTTACCATGGATACATGCAGGAATTACAAGGAAAATAAATTATCTCTGTTCTTACCATTTATTGTATTTTCCTTTTTTTCTCGTCATTCATACGTATATCAATGATGACTTTTTTTCTCGTTATTCATACGTATATCAATGATGAAGGCTCTAGGCTTTTGATAATGTGTGGTGGGGGAAGAACTTACCCTTTCTCAGCGTTTTCTGGGTTTTTTCTTCAAAATTCAGAAAAAAATTGCGACTGTTCCGTCGATCAAGGCGCAACCTACAGTATGCTCAGAGGAAATACGCAAAGTCACCAGAGACATTCTTCAGAAAATCAGGACTAGAGATGCCAGAAGAGCAGTTGACCATCTAGACCCTGTCGTCGCTCAGCTGGATGGTGAGATCAGATAAGATCTCGACCAGCACAAGAAAGAACAGTGGGAAAAATTCACAGAACAGCTGAATTTCAAGACGGACAGTGGAGCTACTTGGAAGGTGCTTCGGAAACTATCGGGAAAGAGCTTGCCAGCCACCATCTCCACTATTGAGTTTGGTAATAGCGTTTTCAAGTCAGGAAAGGAAGCCGCCTACTCTCTCGGTAAAAGTTTCTTTGTCACGAGTACAAGGCGAGGTCCGCAAAATAGAGTGACAGTAAGAGAGCTGTGCCGCCTCCCGCTCATGAGCACGGCCGATGCGTTCACTGTGGCGCAAGTAGAGAAGATTATAAAGGGCATGCGGAACTCCAAAGCTGTCGGTCCGGACGGCATTTGTCCTGCTGTACTGAAGAAACTCCCAATTGAGATCCTTCCGCTCATCGTTGATATGATTAACACTTCGTTTAGCTCTTGCACTATTCCGCAAAACTGGAAGACAGCCAACGTCATCCCGTTGCCCAAGCCTGGCAAACCTCAGTCATCAGTAAAGGGATATCGTCCCATTAGCTTGATGTCACCTTTCGCCAAGGTGGCCGAAAAGCTCATTGTCAAGGATCTAGCGGAGCACAACGAGAAGCAGTTGTTTCAACATGGGTTCAGGAGGCTACATTCCACAACTACGGCGCGTTTGCTAGAAATTACCAGCTATGCTATCGACGGGTTCAACTTTAACAAGCCATTAAGAGAACCCTGTAGCTGTTGGGCGTGCTGGATCTCACCAAGGCATTTGATACGGTTAACCTTGGCAGTCCTGTCAAGCAACATTCTGGAGTCGTCAATACCATCTTGGCAGAAAGCGCTGGATATCGGCCTTTATTAAAGGTCGGCGGGCAAGAGTCATGTTTCAGGAACCATGTCTCTCAACAGTATTCCTATGGCAGCTGGAGTCCCTCAGGGCGGAGTTCTGCATCGCCAGCCACTCTTCAATCTGTACTCTCGGAAGATATGCCTGAGGCCTCCAGTTAGGACATCAAGGTCGTCGCGTATGCCGATGAGATAACAATCATGTGTCCGAGATCGGGACTTACAGGTGGCCGCGCAATAAGATCAACGAGTACCTGATCACACTGAAGAGCTTTTTCTGACCGCAAGATGCCCAGTATCTCTGGGCAGCCAAAGTCGTCAGTGTCCGTTCTTTCACGACGGACCCA